>JASANH010000666.1:0-142720 GCA_030248295.1 Mesodorylaimus sp. YZB2_4
GGTAGCGCCAACAAACCAGTTAGCTCGTCTAGACAACATGAATAATTAATTAGCTCGAACACCTGCTCCTCGTGCAATTAGGAAACGGTATCGCCAACAAGCCAGTCATTGTTCAACGTCGACTCGTTGGTGTATATGTTCGAAGGGTAAGTATTGTGTTCGTACTAGCCCGCTTTTTAGTGTAAAGTATGGCCAAGAGTAGTCCCCATTTATCCCATCGTCCTCATCCTCTTTTTGTTGAGACTGGTAATTATGAAATAGCTGGACCTGGTTCAGGATTTCCCAAATCAGCTGTAGCCATTTGGAAAAAAGATAAAAAGAAATTTATTGTCGAATTTCCTACTCCAGTCAATCTCTAATTAGTATCCACGATCAATCGCTATTTTTTCATTACTTCGAGGAGACTGTTAATCAAAGCGTTTCCTACCGGCTCTGATATTTTGGAAAGATTAACTCTTTACCCAACCTGCGTGACCTGCGATCATTTGGAACCTAGATTTGTGGGGGAAAATCATCACACTAGACCAATTTTGGAAATTTGCTATCTACGTCCTTCTTCACCGACGAGTGTAGCATCCACTCTAATCTATCAGCCCCCACCAGCCATTTTTGTTGGGTCTAATAGTGTGCGATACGTCGGTCCATCCTTGTTAGACTCTCTCGATTTCAGTTTGGAACCTTTGCCAGAACTGATCGATCAAAAAGCCAAACCCGTGCCGTCTAGCTGGGCTGATTTTGAGGACGTGCTGGATTCTATTGAAGAGGGTGCTTTGGAACTAACTTTTTGCGCTGCATCTTCCTACGCTTATGGCTATTATCAGCCGTAATTGATTGATGGCTTCAATTATCGAAACTTTTCGCGGCGGATTAGTGCAAGTGAAAGATTCCAGTGTGGATTCATCGTCAAGCAAAAAAAGGACAAATTCAGCTTAACGCCCTCGTCAATCGAAGCCCAAGAAGCGAAACGCCAATAGCTTATCGTCTTCGAAGGACTCGCCAACGCAAGCGCAACCAACCTCGTCTCCCAGTCTTCCAGTCGCCGCGCATTTGGATCCGAATGGAAAACCCCAAAAATTACTGACTCGTTTGGCCATTTATCACAGCGACCAGGATAATTCGCGACGTCCTAGCTCTCATCATTATCATCATCAACTTTTCCAGAACAAAAAGAAACCGAAATTTGTTGCTCATCGTTCTGTGAAGCATCGATCTTTACCGATCGACGAATATTTGAACGCAGACGGTGAGAGTTTATCGTCGGATAGCTCGGATAACGACAGCCGGGAGTCAAATTACGAAGCCTTCAGACGCGCTTACTTTGCTGCTGCCGCTGCCAAGCGAAGGAGCCGGCAACGCCGAACTGTAAACAAGAAAAAGAAACCAAAGAAAACTGTTTGTTTCCCTGGTAGTCTTGGTGAAGAGTCTGAGGAAGTTGAAGACGACGATCACGAGGATTACACACATTTCGAGCAGAATGAAAGCGATAAACGAGAGTTCGACGTCGACGAGGACGCTTGCTAGGGAAATGCGGAATGGCAATGGTAGAAAACGCGTGAAAAGACCAGGTCGGAAAAGGTCTTCTCCCAATGCTGGAGGTGAAGAAGGGGCCCGCGCCAGAGCTGTCGCCGATGAAGCTGTGGAAGTAAGCTTGCGGAATGGGTGTCTGCATTGGTTACTGTGTAAAACCCCGTGTCGGTTTTCAGGAAGCTGTAACTGCTGGCACGTACACTGGAACAGTTTCCAGTCTTCGTCAATTGTATTACGATGTCCCACCATCGCAAAAAGATGTGGAAAGCAGCTGGCACGAACCTATTTTATCGAGTAGCGTTTTTCCGGTGAAAGGTAAGCATTTTTCTTCAAGCGAAGTATTCGTTCGCGATACCGAAGTATACAGTAATCTTACCATACTTTTTAGGAAACGGAGTGATAAGCGTCAATATCCCACCCATGGGCACGTCGAACGTGGTGGTATCTTTGTTCGATAGTTTTTGGAAAATCACTTGCAAAATTGTGAGGGGTGATGGTTCTACTCTTCAAGCTACGGATCGAGTCTCTGTGGCGCCATTCCTAATCAACACCCTGTTTAAACGAGTGGCATTATTTTTGAATGGTATGTACTTTGTTGTAACTCTCCGAGCAAAACTGGTGTTTCCTGATCAGTATCCTACTTCCAGGTCAACTTATCACACCAGCCACTCAACAAAGCTTCCATTACACAAGTTTTTTTGTGGCATTGACGAATCTCAGGTACGATGCGCGTGTCCAAAAACCATGCTTCCCTAGAAACTATACACTAAAAGCTTTTTTGCGTTTTTTTCTTAGCGAAGATCACAAGCGTTTCTTGTTGGGAGAAAGTAGTTTGTGGCTATTGGATCGCGAGAGCGACGCCGACATAGTTAGCAATTGGACGGGATTGGGAATCGAGTCGAATCTCCAAAAAAGGGCCGTCCTATTTTCTGGTTCTCGTTCAGTCACTTTAATGGGTAGAGTGATTGATGAGATTTCGCTAAGCCCCAACTTTTTCCCACCAGATACAACGTTCCGGTAAGTCATCACGGAAAGCGATGGTTAGACTGATTGATATGAACGTAAAATGTTCAATTTTTTATTCTAGCTACGAGATGACTGTCAATAGTAGCGATTTTCTCCTAATTGCCGACAAAACTGTCTCCGATTATCAGCTTCTGGTCACTGAAGCGGTAATGCACGTCAAGCGGCAACGCCTTTGGCCGCAGGCCCTGGCGCGTCAAATGAAACTGCTTAGCGACGGCAAATTAGTCTTGTCTTTTCCTCGCTACGACGTTCGTCAAATTCACATTAGTCAGAACGATAATGCAGCCGTGGCCGAGATTTGTAGAGGTAAAAAAAATAAAATTTTCTTTTCTCCAGCCCATTCAATAATTTTTGTCTGTTTTTTCTTATCATTCTAGGAAGATGCCCGAACAGGATCATCGCATTTTTTCTACCGCAGAAGGTTACAGTAAACGAAGATATGGCTCACAATTCGTTCCATTTCCGGCATCATTACTTGGCCACGTTTCAGGTGAGAAAGCGTAATACGATTCAGCCGCCCTGATTCTCTAACAATGCGCTCACCACGCGCTGTGTGGTGATTTTAGGTCTTTCTCAATTCGACGGCCTATCCTAGCATTCCGTACGTTGTGAAGTACAACTTGGTCGAGGATTCGGTCAATGCCACGGAGGCTTTCTATTTGCTAGTTCGCGAGCTGAACATGATTTCCTCATTCGGAATGACACTTCGGGATTTCAGAGAAAGTCTTTTTTTCCTGACGGTCGACTTGACCAGGTGAGTGCATTATTTTTGAATTTGGCGCGCGTTAGGTCATTGGCCGATAACAACGGCGGCGCGCCTTCTCCCTTCAGAGACCACAGCGCTTCATTGGCCAATACGTACAGAAGCCAAAACGATGATGGCACATTGATTTGTAAGATGACATTCGCTCAGCCCGTATCCGCTCCCTTGACGTGCGTTATTTTGAGTGAGTTTTCTTCTTTGTTGCATATTCACCACGATCAGAGATTATCGTTGACTATATGAGCTTATATTCGGGCGTTGCTGCTGCTGCTGCTGCTGCTGCTTCCGGTTACGCGTCTTGTACTGTAAGTAGGGGGGGTGCTACTGTACTGTGCATACTGATCATAGCGATATATTGAACCGCGAAACGTGAGTGGGGGCGTGTGAAGTGTGACTGGGATGTAAGTACTGCATAGGGGACTATGGCTAGTGCGCATAATATCGTGTGTGCTCGCTTTTGGATGTGTAAAAAACTGTACCCTAGGTCTTTTATTGTACATAACACCAATGCTTTGTTTACAATAAGCTGATAGTGAGTGTAGTGTAAATTAAATCATGAATGTAAACTTTTTTCTTCCTTTAGTCTTTCGCGGTTTCGCATTTTATGTAATGCACAGAGCGCGTAGTACGCTAGGGCTATGGGGACATACAAATCGTATCACCTTAAAATAATGCGCGTTTTACAAAATCACGTTTCAGTTTTTTCAATAGACGGATCGGTTGCTTGCCAGGATTGAAGGATTCGTGTCGGCCGTATCCGCGATCAGTCAGGTACGATGCTATGCTATACAGTTCCCTGGGTCTTGGCGTTTGAGCTTGCTCGTCGGTGGCTAGGAACAAGAGAACGTCCACGATGGGCGTAGAAGCTCGAACGGGCTCTCGTTCGGCGGCGTCATATCCGCTCTGTTCTATACTTTTCGAAGGAGGCAATAGAAATATTCCATTGTTCAACAAAACGATCCCAGCCTTTTTGAACAGTTTGGCGATTGAAATCATTTTCTTCCTGATTTGCATAGGCAGACTGACCATGGAAGGAATAATGTTTTCCATCAAGTCCTTGTAAGGTGAATTTGTAGATGATGATACAGTCCTGGTGCTGCCAGCCGTCGCCCTCGCCATACTAGGACTCGTTGATTTCATTTTCTTGCTAGTCGATGGCGGGCTACTCATATCGGATAGGCTGACATTGTTGGTTGTTTTGCCCAGTCCATGCAGCCTCGCATTTCCGAGGTCGCTTTTTTTGTAGTTGCTGTTGGCGGTGGCAGCAGCGGCGGCCGTGAGCATATCCAACTCCTTCTGGTTGAGCAAGTAAAACGTTTTGACACTTTTATCATTGCTCGAAAAATCGCGAAATGAAGCCGGGGTGGTTGTTTTACTCATTTTACCCCCACCCAACGTCGTCGATAGAGCTGAGCTTGTAGGAATAGGGTACACGCGTATCAGTCGACTAACCAGAGTTTCGAGCTGGTCAGCGTTATCAGTCGTCGTCGTCATCGTCGTCGTTGAGTTTGCCTCCTCCTCGTGGTTGTATTTTCTCTTGCCTAGTTGAACCGCCCGGGCTTTGACAATGTTGGAACACACGGTGAGCGAGGGATGAGCGAAGGATGGAGCCGCACCGAATAGTTTACCAATAAATGGGAAATCGTAGGCGGGTTTTCTCCGAAATCAGTGGCGCTTTCAACAGTCCGATTGAAAGCTTCCAAAAGGAAAGTTTTCAGAAAGTTTGATTGGACAGCGAATGAAATTAAAGAATACTTGTCGCGCGATAATTTTGTGAATAGGAAAGCCTATAAAAACGCGGAAATGTTAGCCTAAAAACACCCATGTACACAATACATGGCTTACTTTGATTTGACGTAGAATAGTTCTAGAATATTTGAAATTATTGTAGATGGACTGGCTGAGAATAATCAGGTTACATCGACCGTGGTGTGTGCAACCTTTGCTGAAAGCGTTGATTTTGGGCGAATTGAACGCTTCTTCGTCCAAATCGTCCAACACAACGCAAGAATGAGGTTCGATGTAACCTTCGAAGAATTTCGGCTCGGGAAATCCTTGAACAAATTCGATACGATCTTTTAAAGATTGCTTTAGAAAATCGTAAAGCGGTTGATAATAAACGTAATAGAAATAGATTTTTGCGAACTTGTTGACGAAATAGAGGTGGGAATCGATCAATAGCCACGCTAACAGGGAAGTTTTTCCCGATCCTAAAATCGCAAAAGCGACAAAATTAACCTTTATTTCAATTTTTAAAATTGAAATTAAATTTTTGAATTAGTACCAGTAGGGCCGAATATTCCCACCGAACATCCAGTTTCGATTAGCCTTTGAAATCTAGTCAACTTTAGAACATTTGTCAGTTTAAAATTTTCAATTTCAAAACGAGAGGCGTCGACAGTAGCCATACGATATATCTGGTTGCTAGGAGACGAGTCCTTCCCGCCCCAGCCGTCCAATTTAAATTTTTCCAAAATTTGAATCGGTCTCCCAAGATAACTAACAGCTGCCGCTAGCCGGCTCGGCGTGGGGGGGCTTACGCGCCCGCCTAATTAATTAACTTTTTTCAATAACCCAATTAATTAGCCCGCGCTAAGACAATAGCCGACCGGCTGGCTAGACGGCGTGGGGGGGGGGGGGCTAGCCGGCTAGCTTAATGACGTCACGCGAGTCCGCGCGCGGCCGACCAATCAGAGCGAGGGGGCGTGGCCGGTCACGTGACTTCGCCCATCAGCCAATCAGATGTAATAGAAGGCTAACATGGAAAAATGGGGTAGTATGATTTCGTGTGCTATCACTACTTTCGCCGATACCTTTGCTCGTTTGGCTGGTGGGGCCTTCTCGAAATGATCTAAGAGGCCAGGATGAGGATTATGTCACAAAGAATGTGAGCGGTGGTTAATACGGACAAAACCAATGTCTCCGCACTAGCTTGCCTTGCTTATCTGTGTGTGGGTTGAAAAAAAAAAAAAAAAAGCTGTACCGTCATCATCCTCGTCCTCGCTTCACGCAGAACAGTGCTCTTTCCATCGATGGACTCGAGGTCATCGATTTCAGAATCATTTCTAATGTTCCTGGTGGGGTTTCGAATCTGGCGCTCACGTTCAAACGATTCTGCATCGAATTCGTCAGCCAATTTTTTAGCTGCCTTTTTTGCAGCATCTTCATCAACATCTTTAAAAATGGAGCAGAAGTCAAAAGTTAATAGGGTCAATAAAACTGCTATACTGCCCTAAGACGAAGAACTTACATAGATCGTGAACCATGACCGATACAATATTCCGCTTCCCCTTCAAAAATTTTTTTTTTTTATCACCCGGCCAGTTGATATTTATTAAATCGCCTTTCGCCCAACTTTTTCTTTCCGCAAGAGGTGCAATAGAGAGATCGTTTTCTGGAAAGAACTTTGGATCGTCCAAGCGCAATACCGAAACCAATTTTCGGGGAATGCTCGAATTTTCACTAGGAGTCGATTCCACTGCCACAAAATATTTCAATACAGGAATCCCTGAACAAATGTGATTGTCATGCCAAAATCAAACCAGAAATTAAAAGATGAAAGGATTAAAACTCACTCCGATAATTAGTGCGTTTTATTTGGGATGCTTTCTGGACTAAACTGGTATTAAACAAGTTTTGAGACATTCTGGCAAATCAATCAGAGAGACGAGACGATCAGAAGCCGATTTCTTTGAGAATAAAATGCCTGAACTGAAAACAAAGGGACTACAAATCAAGGAGTTGGACATACGGGTGATAGGTGGTAGTGAATATCTTTTCTGTGCCACAAAGCTGACATATCTTCTGCAGCAATTCTGTGCGCAGGTTAGCTCCACAGTCTGACACGAGCCAAGTAGGTGCGTCATGGCGCAGCGCAATATTCTCCATAAACACTCTCGCGATCGTTTCCGTCTTTGTGTCAGGCACCGCGATCGCTTTAACGTATTTCGTCAAGTAATCGATAAAGCTAATGATGTAGCGATTACCGTTGTTACTCTGAGGAAAGCCTGTTTTTATGTCCACCGCGACCATGTCACAGGGTCTAGTAGGTTGACTGATCGACTGCAAAGGTGGGCGTTGATATTCGTGCAGGGGCTTATTCTTCAAGCACGTAATACAAGTGGCTGCATACTCTTAAATATCTTTTGCCATAGTGGGCCAAAAGTAACGTTCGCGCATGGTCGCTAGCATCCTTCCGCCTGATGGATGACCAGCGGAGATACTATCGTGATACAGTTGCATGATTCCCGTTCTCGTCGCCTCAGGCAAGGCAATCCGTGGGGCTGTTGCAGACTTGGGCCACAAATACAGGATCTCAAGTAATTCAAGGATCTCGAGTAATTCAAGGATCCCGAGTAATTCAAGGATCTCGAGTAATTCAAGGATCCCGAGTAATTCAAGGATCTCGAGTAATTCAAGGATCTCGAGTAATTCAAGGATCTCGAGTAATTCAAGGATCTCGAGTAATTCAAGAATCTCGAGTGATTCAAGGATCTCGAGTAATTCAAGGATCTCGAGTAATTCAAGGATCTCGGGTAATTCAAGGATCTCGAGTAATTCAAGGATCTCGAGTAATTCAAGGATCTCTAGTAATTCAAGGATCTGAAGTAATTCAAGGATCTCGAGTAATTCAAGGATCTCGAGTAATTCAAGGATCTCGAGTAATTCAAGGATCTCGAGTAATTCAAGGATCTCGAGTAATTCAAGAATCTCGAGTAATTCAAGGATCTCGAGTAATTCAAGGATCTCGAGTGATTCAAGGATTCGTTTTTGATCGACTGACCTTTGTCCTGTACGACTACGCATGTTTGCAAGTACGTGTAAATTGGCCCGAGCTTATCATCGGCTTTCTGTGCTTCGAGCAACTCCGCAGTCTTTTCGTTATTCACTGGTCCCTGGCCCGTATTTTCGACCTCTTCGTTCGTCACTAGAACATTCTTCTCGCTCGCGGCAATGGGCGGCGAAGGTACAGCGGCCTGCCAGGATAACTCATCGTTCGCCTGAGCGGGTTTCGCCTCATCCACAGTCTGGGCTGAGAGAGCTGGTGCCGACAGGGCCGGCTGCTATTCGTCATTGCGGGCAGGGCCCAGTTTTGACTCCTCCTTGGGTTCGATACATGCTTGGTCGTCGGGCCACGTGGCTCCTTTTCGCATGGCCAAAATGACCAATAGGGCGGCTCGCAGTTGTGTTTCGAGTATTGCGATTTTGGTATCTTTTTCTTGCAGCCTATCCATCGCTGCCAGCATAATCAGACCTTCAATCTTGGCTGGGTGTTGAGCGACGGCTTCTCCGTCCTAGCCAGTGGAACGACAAAACGGTGTCCTTGACAGCGGGTCGGCATTGTTCTTCGCGCCCAGATGGTACACGAAATTCAGTTCATACTGCTGCACTACGATTCCCCAGCGACTGATGCGCGGATCGGGGTTCGGTTTTTCGAAAAAGCTTTTCAAGCTTTGATTATCCTTGACCACCGTAACATCCTGATCGCACAGGTAGATTCGAAAGTGGTTCAAGGCATGGACGACGGCTAACGCTTCGAGCTCCAAAGCTGCATAGTTTTTCTCATGTTTTTCCAAGGCACGGCTATAGAATGCGACAGGATGATCCTGTCCCTCGTGATTCTGCGACAGAACGGCACCGAGGCCATCATGCTTAGCATCAGTTTGCAGAATCCAGGGCTTCGAGAAGTCCGGATATGCCAATATTGGAGCCATTACCAAGGCGGTCTTCAGTTTTTGAAACGCATCTTTTTGCTTATCGCTCCGCGCGTATGCAGTATTCTTTATGAGCAAAGCATTCAAGGGTTCCACCAAGGTGCAGTAGCCTTTCACAAAACGCTTGTGAAAGACCCAAGAATGAACGCAACTCTGAGGCGTCCCTTGGCTCAGGGCAGTCCAACACTTTTTCGATTTTGTCTTTGTCCAGAGATACTCCCTCTCCAGAGGTACGATGGCCCAAAAAACCACACTGGGTTGTGCGAATCGACATTTTGACAGCTTTAGCTTCAACCCAGCTTGCTTCAAGACACTCAGGACTTGTTCCAAACGATCGTTATGTTCGCGCATGGTCCTCCTGAAGATCAGAGTGTCATCCAAGTACACGAGACATATATTGTACTGTAGTCGCCCTAGGTTATTGTTTAAAAGCCTTTGGAAGGTTCCAGGTGCGCCTGATAAACCGAAAAACATGCGGGCTGGTTGCCACTGACCGTGGTGGGTGACAAAAGCTGACTTCTCACGCGCCTCCTGTGACAAGGGGACCTGTAAATATGCCCAAGTCTGATCGAGCTGCGTGCAAATACTTTGCGCCATTCAGGGCGTCGATCAAGTCATCAATATGGGGAATCGGGCATGCGGGTACCTTCGACGCCTTATTCAGTCTACGCAGATCCAGGCACATTCGATATGAATTGTCTCGTTTCTTAACCATCACAACTGGACTGGCCCAATGGCTGACCGATGGTTCGATAATTCTAGCCTTCAAATACTTGTCACACTGCATTTCGATTTTTGCACGAACCGATGGGGGCACACGATACGGCTAGCAGCGTATGTGTGCGTGATCGCCAGTATCTATGTTATGTTCTATTTGGTCAGTTAGTCCGACATCGAAATCGTCCTTCCCAAACAGGTCTTGGTACTTTGCTAGACGACTCAGCAAATCTTCCTCGTCCGCTGGATCCAATGTCGATGGCATCAGATTCTCACGTATTTGCTGTTTCAGGCTCTCGAGAGGGGTCTGCTGTTTTTCAGTCGTGGCAAAAGAAGCTGTTGGCTCAGTCAATGTGGCGACAAGGTCATCTGGTGTCACTAGGTTTGCTGAACTAAGACGCATATTTGCATAGACCGTAATTGGTGCGTTTGTGGCGTTACATACGCGAATTGGGATACGACCCTTCCTGACTGTGCCAGAACACGAGCGCCAAGCAGAGATATCTTATTCAAATGTTTCTGGTTGAAACATAACTGACGCACCATCCGAGTGCTGAATACGAGCCCACACGATACTTTCGTGGTGCGGTGGGACATTGGCAGCCTCTGTGTTGTGAGCCAAGGTCACATGGTCTTGTGGTGAGACAACACCACACATGGGCACTTCCGCTTCCCCCCCCCCAAATCGATTTGTCGCATTTCCCAATCGAGGTTACAGTAATGGTATTGGTAAAGCAAGTTGACGCCGAGCAAGAACGGGCAAGGCAAACGATCTACTACTAACGCAGTGATTGAGGTCTGATGGCCATTTAGGTCCGAGTCCAAGACAGTCATCCCTACTGCAGTAAGGGGGATGTTATTTGCACCGACAGGCGTGCAATCAGCCTTCAACAAGGGATTCGCTCGAATTTCTCTCTGCAAAATCCGATATGCCTCTAACGAGATGATAGTGTAGCAGGCGTCAGTGTCCCAACGGGCTAAGGCATTAGGCTTGCCATTGACCGTGATCAAACTCCACGGAGTATCCCTGGTTCTGGTACCTTGTGCCAAACACACTTCGTATTGGACCGTAGGCGCTTTTGGCCTGTCCCAATGACGGACATCAGCCGCTGAGTATACCCTCCAAACCAGAATCTCGCCTAAACTCGGGCTTTAACTCGACCATTCGGCCTGCGGCTAGGCCAGCTGCGGCTCGTACGGGACAACAACTGTGGGGTGAGAGACCAGAATTTTTGGCTCGGTGGGCATTCCGTCTATTCTACGTAACTCGTTTCGCCTTTGACTGCCCGACTCTAGACGTTCCTGAGGATCCTCGAGGTCATGACGGTGCCTCTTCCAGTTTTTCCAACGACAGTATATCACGTACCCGAGCGCAAGAAGGAGCAGGGCAACGATGCCTAGTACCGTGAGATTGATGATTAACTGTATGGGCCCAGTTAGCATAACATTCACTGCATCGGCGAGCGCGTGTACGCTCCCGGACCATTAATGAACAGTGGCATTTGCAGCACAATTTAGGGCGTCGCCAATTCCGGCACCGACTCCCGCCAGAGTCTCATACACGATTTTTGGATCGGTCGACATCTTGGCTGTGTAATTCATTACCCGTATCAACTGCTGTTCTATGCGCCTGGTCAGAAAAACGTAGGTTCTCAGCATATGCAAGGCTGGTTCTGAACCTAAAGTTTGCTCTTTAAATAATTTTGGCGCATTAAACGAATACGTTCAAAAAGGTGAGTGCGCAGACACTGTTAACGGCCATTGTCAAACTTTTACCTCGCCGTTACGATATTGCTACTCATTTCCAACCTTATGTAATCCCATTGGGCGCGAGTCACAAGGGACTTTGGTTGCGACGTGGCTCAGGTCGCGAGTTCCGGGAATCACGAACCAAAGCTGGTCGTGGACTACTACTGGCAACTCCGAATAGCACGTATCTCCTATGCAATAGTCCCAGTATATCTCACTTGCATTTACTGCGTGGCAACCCCAGACCATGAGCGCGTCTCCGGCGTGCGCTGCTTGGATGTCCTCACGCTGTAGTAAGGCTCTGGCGCCAATGGTGGCGTCGATACGTAGAAGTTGCCAAATAGTGAGCAACTGCATTTGTGCTAATCGACACAATTCTTGCCACAGATTTACAAAAGCCTGCTGGCTCAACTGAGCTATAGTCATTTCTAAGAGCTGCAGTTTCGGGTTAGCCGAGTCATACTTTGCGGCATTAGCGACTGAGCGAATTTTCTTCTCATCGATCAGCACTGTACCTCGCGACTTGGTCACACCTGTGTACATACGGAGCCACAGTCCTTGCTTCGCACCACGCAGTTTTATTTGTCCGCACACATATTCCTTTTCAGACAGCGTAACGGCGGCCTGTAGTGCCGAGATAACAACGTAATCCCCATTCAAGGTCATATTATACACACCTTTCTTAACCAGAAGACAACGTGGTTCTAGCGCAGTCACATTTCACACAACAGCGCTCGACGGGAGCACACAAGCGCCCAAACGAGCTGGGCAAAGTGATAGATCGTCAAGATCACGCATCATCAATTCGCCATTCATTGTTGTCACTGATCCAATCGCTAAAACGAATTTGGATGTGACAAAAGCTTTTGTGTGTGACAGCACTATTTAAAAACCACCTCCATATCTCTCTTGGTGGACCATACTTCAATCTGGATTTCCCGCAAACGTTCCCCCTCGAACTCCTTTGTTTTCCAGGCCTGATAGCAAACTGATGGGTCCTCTGAGGTCTCTACTTTTTCGTCTCTCAACACGCTCTTGGTTCCCCAGAAGCCAAGATAGGTTTCCACAGTACGGGTGTGGATAGAGCATCTAACCCCTTCAGTTCTAATCTGCTCTTCACAGAGAGTCCAAACTTCGCCTTGGGCACTTTTTAACTCATTTTGGTGGGACATGGAGATGTCGCACAGAACCTGCTCAGGGATCTCTAATGCCATTCCACTCCTACCAGTACCGCAGAGGTAGTACGGATTCGCGGAGGCCTGACCCGACATAAACAGGACGCACAGAACGAGCAAGACAAACGAGGGCATTTTCAAGGGTACATACCAGTCTGATCCCTGACAATTGGTCATATTTAACTTTTCGCTTTGATAACGTTCCATTAGGGCTTCTGACAGGTGAGCGATATCGGGGAATAAGACGTCGTTTGCCGCGACGACTTCCGATAAGGTCTTGTACGCCTCGCCCAAGGCACCCGTACCTTCGCCACTCAACTCTTCTAACAGTCCTGCCACCTTGACCTCGTTTTCCTCTGTGACGATGGCACCTTTGACCAACGCGTTTTGTTATCGGACCACCATGGGGTTTCTAGTCTTGATTTGCTTTCGCAGGTCGTCGTGAGGCGACGATAACAAAGGACTCTTTCTTTTTGCACTCGCCGACTTTGGGCACGCGATGATGGACAAGTTGGGATCCATTTTCTTTTTTGGTCATGCACATGTACTTTGAACGCATCCCAAAACGCTTTGTAGGACTTGATGTCTTTCCCATCGAACTTGGGTAGTCGTTATTCTGGTAACTTGACCAAGGGAGCATATCGTCGGTTAGCTCCCGTTTCGCCCACGTCATGCGCACTGACTTGACCATCCGCTGCCATCTTTGCCTGTTGAAGTCTTATCTCTTCAGTACGCAACTTTAGCGCTCGCTCCCGTGCCTCATCTTCCAGTTTCACGGCTTCCGCCTTAATCCGCATTGTCTCCGTTTTAATCCTCATCCTTTCCAAATCTTCAACACGGGTCACTCTAGCATGATGTTCTGCCTCGGCCACCTCTTCCCGCCTACGCCTTTCCTCCGTTGACACTGCCGCCTCGGCCTCTCGCTTCGCGTGTTGGGTTTCGATAGCCTTGATTTGACTCAGCTTCTCGCTTACCAACTCGGCGATCTCAAACGATGCCTCAACTTCCACCTGGTACGCCTCCTCCTCTTGGTCCACCACCGATTCATATTGCGCATATAACGTAACGTAGGTCTCGTACGATTTGTCAATCCAAGCCTTTACCCGGACGCACTGATCGATTATCGCGTCTCGATCGTCATCGCCTACCGCCTTCTGATATCGAGCCACCTCGGGGACAGTCGCCAGTGTTTCCTTTAACTGATGCTGCAATGGACCCAGCTTTTTGCGAACGGACCCCGCCGTTGCTTTCGCCATTATGAAACCACGCTCTGCTACCAATTTTGTCGTTGAGTCGACAAAGTACAACGATGTGATATATATTTGCTGAAATCACACAATCGACCATCTTTGAGCCTATTCACAAAACATTCTCAAACTGTTACCTGAAATCACACAATCGACCATCTTTGAGCCTATTCACAAAACATTCTGCTCTTACAACGAATGCACAGTCCTTCTGTCCTGTTCTTCACACTTCTTCGCCCTCTTTATTCTTCGCGTCGTCGCGACATAGGGCCTCCCGATCATCACAATCGCTCCAGTCACCTGCAAACGTGACATGGCCTGGTTCCTCAGCCAAGTGAATAGCGGTGTCACGCATATTTGGCGACCAGCCATTCCTTCCTGCTGAGTCGTCGTTCGTATCTGATACAGCAAACGAGCTTGTTGGACCTTGCTGCACGTAACCTTGGTGCATCGGGACACTGCCTCGTTGTCGACCATTCGGCTGGACCGTACCATATGGTGGACGGTTCGGACAATTACGAGAAAAGTGGCCAGGCTGCCCGCAGGAGTAGCAACCTCGCCCATTACCACCACGAGTAGGCGAACGACTGCGATTCGTTTGACTGTGTTGTCCTGACAGCCCGTTGTTCGAGCCCCGATCTCGTCTGGACAGCTTATTTGCCAGGGTTGGACAATGTGTGGCCAACTTGTGTACAAAACTGGCACGACGTTGTTAGTGCAACTGACATTACAGTCTGGGTCGAGTTGCCTTTCCTGTAACACGTCTGGTCGGAATGATTCTGATAAAAGAAGCCATTTTGGTGGCAGGACGAGCAAGAGAGGTCATTTCGGGGATGACCTCGGATATTGGAGCGATTTCGACGCTGCGATTGATTTTCCATTCCTTGAGGCTGTTTCAGTAGACCTGGAATTTAGCCAACATATCTGACATCACGTCTTCTACCTTTGTTACAGCACCAGCTTGCTCTAACGCGCCGTTTAGGCCTTAAAAATGCAGCTGGGCGGCACAATGTACATAGTCATCAAAGGATGGATTCCTCGTATCTGTATTCGCGACCTGCTGTCGAAGCTGAGGCGACTGCGCACCCCGCAAAAACTGTAATTTTAACTGGTGATTGCGCTCTTCAGCGCTCGCATTTCGAAACGCTTCATACAACAGTTCCTTTAGCGCATTAGCAAAGGCATCTGGAGCCTCATTAGCTACCTGAACGCGATTAAAAAATTCGACCTCTCTCAGAATGCTTGTACGCTCGTCGAAAAAACGTTCCTTCATCCTTTCCGCAATATACTGCCAGGAGGTGGCTTGTTCTGAAAGGGCCTCCCTCTGAATCTCATCAAAAGCCATCCGCGCTGGCCCAGAGAGCAAGGCATCAGTACATGCGGTACTATAGTGATTTTCGTGATACCATAAATAAAATACACAGCTAGTAAAATTTTGTTATGTGGAAAGCTTGACTTACTCAGCAGATGCGCGGAGGAGCCAAAATCAGAGAACGATCGACTGATACTTAAGCTGGGTCTTTAAAAATGTCTTTGAGGCTTCGATTCAAAGATGATGCAGCTCATCGACATACAGCACAATTCAAAAAACGTGCAGCGCTACGCAGGCTATCAGCTCTTGGCCTACAACTGTTAGATCCAGTAGCGTTTCCTGTCCTTGCCGACGTACCCAGGACTGAAACGGCGAGACTATAGTCGCCCGCAGGGTTCCTGTGAGGGGTTACCCTAGGGGCCATGAGTCTCAGTCGCCTGCTGACTCTCTCAGCGCCTATTCCTGTGACGAAGGCCTTCAATAACTTCGACCATCAGGTTAGTTCCATCCACTACCAGTACTTCATACCGTAGTACACTTTACCGCACAACTTTTCTAGGTACTGGGCGTCGCGCAGGCCTCCTGCACTGAATGGTCCGTTCGTGCGTCCAACATAGGCAGTTGAGCTATGTGGCACTTTCACCTGGTTTATTAGCCTGTTCTACCACCTGGCTAGGGCCTTATGGGGCTTCAGTTACTGATCATCGCCGCGTGGAGGCCGGCCAGCTGCTTGTCTTTTTTTCGAGACTCACAATTTCCTTTCCCATTCAGCTACACACGCAATATTTTGATTTCCTAGAAGAGACGATCTGATGCCAGACCATGAAACAAACGATGACGTACTCAGAGGCGGGTCAACGCTCAAACGATTGCAACGAACAATGCGCCTTGATTATCACAGTGGAACTGATGACTTCGCTCCAGGATCATCGTTAGATGAGTCCTAAGATTCCCGAATGACAATGAGAGAACAGACTCAAACTTTCCGAATACCTTGAGATATTCTTTAAGAGATATTCTTTCTTCTGTTGCTCCAACCACGACTGGTAGTGTACGTAAGAAATGCCCTTGGTCCTGGTCTAGCTCGCACGCCAGGTTGTTTCCGCTAGAAAACCTACCTTCAGCATCAAGTTTTTGATCTTCAGGCAGGTCTGAGTTGACTGCGTATCAAGTATACTTTTTCGCTTTTGGGAAACGTGGTGGGTATGGCGAGATACTGAGACGTTCATGACGTACATCACTTTCTCCGAATTATCGACAAGCACGATATCAGGGCGATTATGACGAAGCTTACGAGTAGTAATCAATAGGCGATCCCAGTTTAATATGCACTGATTTCGCTTCCGAACCCCTTTCAGACGCTGCCCATAATGTCTTTTCTCGAGCCAGAGTCCCAGCAGCCAAGAATCGAGACTCGAGCCCACGCGAACTTCATCCCCTTCATTTGCCACCACAGTCTGATCATCCGCTGACGTTTGTACCGACGTCTCCATCAAGCATATCCACAGATTGATTTTCGCTTCATTCACACAACGTGCGAAAGAATTGGTGATCGTTTCAACATTAAAGTTCGCCTGCCCCGTTCACTCGCCTCCCACGTCGTCTATTCGTTCACCTGTCGTGGCAGCTTTTTGTTTTGGATTCCCAAGCACCTAGCCCTCGGTCCATTTTATGGACCTTTTTTAGTGGGGGTCTTGCTAAAGTACAACCCAGAAAACGTGCAGCGCTACGCGGGCGTTAGTGCTGCTTATTCGAGCTTAGCGATAAGTAGCGACTGCCTCTTAAACGCCCTGATGCTCAGGTAGTCCTATGGTGCAGGAAGTTAAAAAATAATATAGAGTCTATAGTTTTGCACACATATTTTAGCGGGCAAGCTCAGAGATGTTTTAATTTGTGGAGGAAAAACTGGAAATATTGGTGTAAGCTAAAGTTGACTGGCAACTTCTTTTTTGCAGTCAGATGATGCAACGTTCCAGTATCACTAAGTTTTCCGATTCCGAGCTGGAGAGCAGGTTTACAAGTTTAAAGTGAGGGTATGCGAACGATTAATTAGAACGTATGGACACGAAACTAAAACGCATGCATAAAACATATCAGTGCTAATTCTCCCACAAAAGGCAGTCCGAAATCTAAACAATGATGTCCTAAACATTATTGACACTCGTTACAGATGCATCGCATTGCTGCGCCAATGAAGCGAGCTCAGAAGAAGTCGAAATTTGAGCCTTTATTTCTCGCAAATTTTTGCATTTGTTTTGAATAGATGTCAAATCCTCTTCCATAATTTCTCGAAACCAATCTGATTGATGACTCTGTCCTCTGGTGTCCATCGGATAGCGTTCTTGATTTCGAAAAGTTTGCGTGGGTCCAAGGTGGGACGATCATTGCGGTTGCGGAAAACATTTCACTTGACAAAAATATCGTCCTAAAAAAAAACTTGACGCGCAAAAGCTGTTGCCGAGGCTTCAATTCGGCGCTTGAGATCAGTTGATCCTAACGGCCACGTACAGCTGACAACGTTGTTGTGAATAAGGGGCTCATGCCAGACTGACATCTGGTCCTTTCTCTCTCTGGGTTTGCTTATAGTCGTTACTAGCTTCTTACTGTATGGTGGTGAAAACACTGGCAGGTAGCATATTTGATCACTGCTTTGGATAAACTTCTTGTCTTGGCTGCACCTGAGTCCTTTAACAAAAAAAAGAAGCAAAAGAAGAAAGGACTACACACACACAACCCGATGAATGCCAAAATACTAGCGGCCGCCACATTAAATTCCATTGGTCCTCGACCCAATTACGAGTGCTTACACCAATCTGTGACATAAAGTGCAGTGGTAAAAAGCAGTGATGAAACGCGCAATGCGCGCATCCACTGAGTCTGCGCTCGTTCTGACAAACCCGCAACCTATTAGGCTTCCTCATCGCTGAACTGTGTCCACGTCGCGTCTTCCTCCTCTCTTTCCACGTTTTCTTACAACACGTCACTGCTCCTCAGATTCCACCCACGCCTGATCGCGCTTCCTGCATCTCGTAAAATTATGGCGTCGGGGCTGTTGGTTATATAACACGGCCCCTTCTGGAAACTCTTTCAGTTGGAGCCTCATGATAACATAAATTTCCCCCATCGCCGGAAAATTTTTTCTCTGAAATTAAGAAAAGAATCATTTGATTCTGCAAACTATACAGCAGTGTATGGATATGCGTGTTCAGTGACACAGGTAACAGCGGGACTTTTCCAGGTTAAAAAATCGTCGATAAAAACTAAAAACGACAGATCAATGCTCGGAAGTATATGCCTGAGGAAGGAGCAGAGTCAGCCATGGGTACCCAGACCCGTACCTGTACCCACCCGCACCCAGCGGGTCTGGGTATGTAACGACGTTCCTTCTTTGAGGATGGGCTTCCAGCTCCTGTACGCCCTAGACTGACAATGAGTTTGGGGACTCAACCTAGGCGAGGCCTAATCAAAGTTACTGAAAAAGAATGGTACCGACATCGTGCAGACTCTCTTAAAGTTTCATCTCAAAATAACACTCGACTGCTCACGAAGGCTGCACGATTCACGCATAGAGCGAGGCCAGATGGCCATACGCTCAAAGCAAATCCCTTCGCACGTGACCCTAAAAACCTCTACAAAATCTTCATCACTTACCTGAAAGCAGTCAATAATCCCCTCACAAAATATCACTTGCAGTGAGAAAATCTAATGGATCAGACCAGCATCGACCGATCCGACCCAAGGTGTGAATCGCGATCCGAGTCCGCCGATCCGCTTCGAACAAAAGAAGACGGATGGGGATGATGTGTTTAGCACTGCGTCCTGACCAGCCTGCCATGGTTCCTCGCTGTCACTCTCTGTTCGACAATTCCAAAGGACATAAGAGAGATAAACAGCACCTAAAGCGGGATTACATAAATACTTATTTGACAGAAAACGGAAAAAATACGATTTTCCTGTTACAATTTGTCACATTTCATTATTTCCCAGCAGATAAAGCGCGAAAAATATTAGTTGCTGATCCGGCCGATCCACCAGTTGGATCGGATCGGAAATCGATCGCCCTTGGATTACCGGATCGGTCGATGCTGGAACTCAGAGGCATCTTCAAAAACAAGATCAGTACCTCCAGGCTCTTCAAACTCGTCATCAGTAAAGTATATATTAGAAATAAAAATTTTCAACATTCCGTCTGGCGCAGTAAAATTATGGGGCTGCGCACCGCAAAATTTCAACTGGCGAACCTTGAGAACAACACAGAATTTACATACTGCGTCATACACGAGTCCATGACGCATTTTTTTTTTAATCAGTAGCATTGCAGAAGTAAGTAGCAAGTACCCCCTAACTGCATGGTGACGCAGAAGTCAAGAATATTTTCCACCCCCTTCTTCATGGAGATACACATTAAAACGTGTTACTTGGGCGATAGCGCCCACATCTCCCTGACCCTTAGCCCTGGGATGATCTGAGATATATCATAACGATCGCAAGATAATGAGCGGCCGGACTGTTTTTTAACAGTTCTTGTAGGTCCCATGATTCGTGAGACCGCCAAAAGTCAAAACTCAAAGTTTTTTACACGACATGGGCTCATAGCTTTAAAAAGGAAAAACAAACCTCCAATGATAATTCCACCAGAGATGCCCCTGCAGATTCAGTAAATATGCATATGCTATATGCACTAATTGCAAAGGGTCCGAATTTTTTGTGTCATGCTCGTGTTATGAGCCGGTTCCTCTTATTGGATCCCTATTTCCCCATTGCCATTTTTGTCATACAGAAAAAGTGGCTTATTAGAACTACGCAATCTAGTGAAGGTCATCCAGGCACAAAAGCAAAGAGTTTGAAAATTAAGCCATCTAATTTTTACTAATAATTTCACCGTTAGAGTACAGATATAATGATTTGTCCGCCATTATAGCGAAGCTGTGTGTACAAAAATATAGCAATAGCCGCGCTTTGAAAATAAATGGGGGGTGCCGATTTTTAAGATGATAGCAGCGGATCGATTTAGTGCTTCTTTTGCCCAATTTTTAAAAGTGTTCAGGAAAATCCCCTTACACCTCCACAAAATGACAAAAACCTTGACGAAAACCTACACGGGCTAGTCCCCTCCACGAAAACCTCCACTAGGCCAAAATCCGGTCAAAAATGATGGGAAACCTTTACATCTGGCAACCCTGAGCGAGGCGACCGCCTTACAATCTCCAACTCCATCCACACTCGCTCACTAGCATACAAGATTGATACGCAGGACAATAATGGCGCCACATTCAAATCACAAGGACAACACAGCCTCACTACAATTTGCCGGGGGCGCAATGAGTGATCGACCCTGATCACATGCAAACAGTCCTAACTCTTACCTTATTCATCCCATGATATCCAGCCCTATCACACTCGCTACACTAATGGCACCCAGCCTATCCAGACCAGACCAGTCACAAGCAGAAATATGTATGTGCAACGCATGGCGAGTTTTCACGCCCTGAACACTCCGACTCCAATTCACTTCTCCAGCTCCACTTTATAGCGAGCTGGTGGCTGCACATTGGCTCGCAATTCGTATTTGCCGCCCTCCTGTCCCCGCACCAATGCTGGAGCGCTCGCCTTGACTCGACCCGACCAATTTTGACCACCGTGGATGTTGTCTGCGCCTGCGTGGCTGTGGTTGTTGAGGGCACCTGGGCTTCTCCACTAGTCATCAGTACCGCTGTTACGGTCGGCGTCAGATTCGTTGATGCTCCTGGCGAGCTAGAAGAAGGAATACTGGGTGTAGCGGCCTAATCTCCGCCACCCACGTCCCCAGTCTCGACGTCCATTGAACCCCTCTGGACGCGGTACTTGGCCCCCCGAGCTCACAGTTCTTCTGGCGGGGCTATCCACTGAACTGTACTTCCTCCCTGCTATGTTTTATCTGACCGGGTGTTGTAGGCTTTCTCAGGTCTTGCGCTGGCCCTTCTAGACTTCTAACCCCATCCAGCACTGGCTCAATTGGCGCCTCCTGGACGAATTTTTTGCCCTTTTTCCAGGACTCTGGGTACTGCATCAGCGTGCGCTCCCCCTGGTGACCTCCGATGTCGTCATCGTCATCCTCATCCTTCCCAAAACCTGCAGATAATTGCCAAGGTGCAAAGCATGGCTTCACAGGATTCGTGTGCACGAGGAGTCTCTGCGCTGTGGGATCATTCCACAATCGAATGACAAGGCTGATCGGCATGGGTATGGCTACCATGAGGTATGGGCCTCCCCAATCCGGCTTGAACTTCACGCCAACCCCTTTCCCTTCCAGCCTTAACTACACCAGATGATTGACTCCAAACTTAGGCATAGCGGCTGTCCTATCAAAATTTTCTTTCTGCCTATGCTGCATTTTTCGCAGGTTCTGATAGATAAATCTCTTCATGATACTAAGCCTATCGATCATCTTCGCCACGTACTAAAAGTGATTCCGAGTATCCAGAGGATTAAAGGACATGCGTCAGGCTGTTTAAACAAGTTTCGGGGCTGCCTAATGTTGATAAGTTAGTCTACCTCCCCGTTGTGTTCACGGCTAAACCCGATTGTTCTCTGCCTCTGCACATATATAGATCGGGCTGTACATAGATAGGTTTGAGCAGCTCAGACATGTGTATGTTTGTCGATGACACTTGTGCGTATCTAGGGCTAACTTGCTTTGCGTTCATACATGTGTGTTGTGTACCTACTCCGCAATAATCCAGAAGCAAAAGTATTGTCAGACGAAAAAATTTTGGACAAATAAAAAATATTTTAACTGGTGGGCTATGGCAGCGGGCTGGAGAACAGGAGGAAAAGATAAAAGGCAGGTAAGCGAAGCTACAGCACATAAACTTGATATTATTGCAGTCGCACTTCAAAATGGAGAATTTTTGATGAAGTTGGAAAACATGTAGGCATATCATAATCTTCACACAGGCGATAAGGGATGGCACAAACTGCGATTTTATAATTCGACAGCATAAAATTGATTCAAATGCTTCGCAGGACAGAGAATCGCTCGGAGAGGAGGTTCTCTACGAGGACGTACAGTAGACCCAGGTGTCCAACGGCCATTGGTGCCGCCCAGTCGGGGGATCAGGAGTTGCACTTGCCATAGTGTATGAGTATTCTTTTTTGTGGATGTGGCAAGATGCAGCCAGTACTTTGTTTTAGTGCCCTAGGCTAGAGGGCGAGGCGGAGAGATGATGCGGCGAGGATTTGGACAGATGCTTGGCGTTGAGCCGATTGGTGAGCAAGGTGTTAGACCAGGAACTGGGTGTCGACCAACGGGACAAAGCGAGACGAATGGGCAGAACGATCGCTCAGTGCCACCGTCATCATGCTACACGGCCTTGAAGGAACAGTGAGAGCTCGCTCTGCACTTTTAAACCATTATTTTTCAGTCCCAAATTTTAGATACAAACACGTGTTCCCCAAGGACGGACGACGTCTGAAAATGCCCAACTGCGTCGAACAACAAATCCACGAACGGTTTCCCTCACCGAGCTACAGAGGATTCAAGTTTGGAGGAAGAACACGGGCCACGCGATAACAGTACGTGAAGATAGGTGATATTTGAACACGTGAGATGATGAAGGATGCGACCCATGGCACGCCGCATCGCAGTCTCTTACTCATCCATTGACGAGTATCGAATGCAAGAAACGACCATTTCACACAATTTATGTACAAAAACGAAACGGCTAACAAAACAGCAAACAATGCAACAGCAACAAAAACATTAATGTGTGTCACACTATTTTACAGGGTTGCAGGTCACCCAACGAAACAGCATGATTTCAGGGCCACATGCTCACCCACAGGAAACACTTCCCCCCTCGAAATCAGACGCAACTTGGCTGCCATTGTCTTCGTCATCGCTGCTGTTGCCAGCTTCAACTCCGTCTCCCTCGTTGTCATAATGCACCCGTCGATTGGCCAGAAAGCGCGATCTGAAAAACAGGTAAGTACTGAAACAGTTTGAATCACTGTTTATGTACCTATTGGCAGCCGCCTGGGTATAAGCCACCTCTACGCCAAAAGCCTAGTATAAAATGTAGAGCTTGCTCACATCCAGTTGCGGTATGTCACTTGTGGACTCTCTTGATATCGGGCGATCGATGGTTGAATGACACGTGGATGCTGCAGCGAGAACGTGGCCGAGCCGCCAGAGAAATCAAACTTCGCAGTCACTCGCTTGTCCAAAATGGCCGCCATGAGATGACACGCGTACTCGTACTCCTTGGCCTCCTGATGCGATATGTAAGAATAATAATACAGTAAGACCTTGAGAGTGCCTTCGTACTATGCTAGAGACAAGAACAAAGCCCTTTGAAGGTTTCGACCATTTGTTGGTGACAACTAGCTCCTTTGTCTAAGAATTGACGCGCAGTGGACGAGGTAGATGGTGATTGTGGTCGAGGGTGGCCCATTCCTTTCGCATTTTCATGACGTCGTAATCGTAATCGTGACGCTTGACAGTGTACGCGAGGCTTGTCGAGTGGAACACCTCCAGCGTACCTGTGTGGCTAAACAAGAAGTGATGAGTGATGGAACCTAGAAATAAAAAAAATGCCTGCACCTCACCGAGAACGACGTAAGTGGTCTGACATAGTGGTCACTTTTGTTATATAAGCGCTTAACGAAGCAAAAAGCAGCAGTCGTTGCATCCAGGTCTGGCAATTTTTCCTCAATGAGTGGAATTGGGCCATGGCGACAGTCATCGTGCTTGCCTTGCAAATGCTGAATTGTATTCATCCACGATTCCTACAACCAAAAAAAAGTGCTAGGACGTGCGTTTGAACAAAGGGTTTTGATGGCTACTTACTCACATATGTATTAGGTGTTTGGTACAAAGAATCCCACTGCCGCTGGGCTATTCCTATGAAGCGAGCACGCCTATTACCAACCGATGGGACATGACTCCGCCCCCTGGACCCAACTATAGTCAGGATGCACACACGCACGCTACAGAACATGCTAATAGGGTGTTGGACGTAATCCATTGGTGGTTTTTACAAGAAGATCGTCTATCGAGATCGTCTGTCTCGTCAAAATGCGTTTTGCGCCTTCGCCGCTTTCGGCCGATTCTACTCGGAATTTCTATCGATAACCTGAGTTAATGTCAGGACAATTTGTAGAGAACAATAAGCTTCATGGACTAGTTGACTTTTTTTAGCTTTCACTGCTTCAATTATCTTCAAACCAAATTTTTTTATTTGAATCGCAAGACTTTACAAAAACTCTTCGATGAAAACTGAGAACGAAACTTCAAGCCTCGAACCTACATATATCTGCTTTATTTCTCTGAAAAATTGCCGCTGAAATCAAATTCGATGATACCTATAAATTTCGAGAAATGCCGCACAAAAGCGGCAACTTCGCGACTTAACCGCACGGGCGGCTGTCGCAGGAGAGCGAGGAGGACGGTAAATGGGTAAAGAAATAAAAGACATCGAAATAATTATTCCATATTCTCTTAAAAAGAGAAATACAAATCTAATTCTGCCTATCTCTACATTAAATCCTCTAATAAGCTCTCTTTCTCGACTATGATTAGCCCTCATGCTCACTGTAATCGCACATTTGCGGCTTTGGCGTGATTGTGATGCCATTTATGCACCCGCCCATCTGTATGCTTTGAGTCTCACTCACCCTGAACGCCTCTGGATCGCCTTTCGCATTCTCACTGCAGTTTCACGAGTGATTCTGCACATCATAAGCGTATTTCCTATACACGCCGCGTTCGTTTGTGGGTGCCCTGGTCTCAAGCTAAAAAATCAGACGTCATTTATCTGACTGTTAGAACTGTCACGTACACATAAATGGGTGATTTTTCTCTGCACATTCTTTGCTTTGTGCCAGACGTCAATGCTATGATGAGTTCCAGAACAGGACCCGCGCAGCTCCTCTGTTTTCTCTGCTGTCGAATGACGGCGTGCATACCGGATTGCTTCATGGGTGGCGACGAATTCCCGACATGACGACGATCAAGGACGGCTTTAACTATGATGTACCTGAAGTAAATTGACGTCATAGGTATGTAGTTTTTCGAAGGCGCAAGCATGACTCACCCGCTATAAAAGTACTGCCGCTCCCACTCGCCGCTGTCAGAGTTCATAGTATGTCGTTCCAATCCAGCAGCCGCCACCGAATATGTGCACGTCTCACGATTAGCGCATGAGCCATGGCTGTCGAATTGGCCATCGCCCCCTAACACAACGCGCATTTCCAGCTGACGTAATCGCCCATGCATTTCATCGAGAGTGACGTCTGTACACCCGTCCACAGCTTGAATCACGCAGCCTCGTTGCACGCGGAAGTGGTTGATAAGCACTCCCGAACTGCAGGTTGACCGCCTGAAAATGACCTGTGCAATAGCACATTGAGAGCGCATAAAAAACGCAATAAAACAGCGCAATTCCAGCTTACCCACCTTTGCCATCTTTTTGATTCGATGCAAATTATTTCCAGAGATCAGTATCGCAGCTGGAACCATTGTGTTAAGTGCATGACCGTTTTTTTGTCGAGTGCTGCACAGTGCTCGACGTCGACCAGGCGAAGTGGTGCCTGGCGCCACGACACAATGCTGTCACCCTGCACGCGTAGGCGATTTTCTGTAATAGAGAAGGGAGTTATGGATAAGGATTGTGTGGCATCCGAAGAGCGAGTTCTATTCTTCCAGCATCTTTCCTCTCTTATCAAGCACTTAGTACCGAATCGATCAATACGTTGTGTACTCGTCACATCACCAGATGGGCCTTGCGCGAGGGGGTCATCCATACACGAATTTTTCGTCGAACTTATACACCGCATAGACCAACATCTTACCTCGAATTTGATTGTTCGTGGTTTCATAACTTCTCCACATCCTCGAACTGGGCATTGAACATTTTCAATCAGACGTTTAAAGCAATGCCGCTCGACGATCAGTCTTCGTCTGTTGGCTGCTCTGGCGATCGTAGTTTGACCACCCAGGATGCATTTACGTCGCCGAGCACCAGTGCTAAACTTCGTGTAATAATCTAAAAAGAAAACACCATCAAGAGGGAAAAAGTCATAGCTGGCTAGAGCATCAGTAGTCAGCACACGCAGCAGCTGATCATAGTCAACAGCAAGTGAACGCAGGAGGGGCACAAACTTAAAAAGAGCCACTTCCCAGAAGACCTTCCTTTCCTGCGATTGACAAGCAAGACATTTTCAAGCATAACTATAGAAACACACTTACTCGACGACACTAGGCGAGGGGCGTGCAAAACCTTTTCCCGCTTGGAGCTATCACCTCCATCAGTCCATCTCGTCATCGGCAAGTCCGTCCAAATTATCATGAACCATTCCGTCGTCCTATGACTCGTTGCCACTTTCATCGTCGCCTTCCTCCATCCTGTCTGGGAATTGTTCGCTGGTGTCTTCTCAAACAAGTTCGATGTGCAGCTGATAATCTGGCCTTGCAGACTATCCTCATCAATGAAACCACTGCTATCAAAAGCATTAACCTCCTGCTCGACTCGCCTATTTTGAGCCCAAACCCCCATAGCTAAATCGCGACGACATTGTGTCCAATTTGACACTGTATGACATTGTGTCCAAGCCAGTTCCAAGAAAATATGCCTTTTGCAGAAACCTTGAGACGCGGCCTATAAGCCTTTGGCACAACATACTGCGAATACCATGTAAATCCTGAGCTTGCTGCTAAAGCATCCACCAATCAGAAGTCAGCGCTCGCCCTCTCCAAAGAAAAAACAAATAAATGCCAAAGTAGAAAAAACGCAAAAACATGAGCTCAGAAGAAATGGCTTTTGATAGACCAAAATGAACACCGATCATGTTATGAGAAAACCACCGCTAGAATTTTTAAGCTTTAGTGTCAAGCATGCATCCAAGCTTTGCGGAAAGGCGTGAAACTTGCTAAGAATAGTTCGATAGAGAACATACAACCCGTCTGAGGCAACATAAGTTGACACTGACCATTGTCCACTCAGATTTAGATTATGGTCTCTTGGTCACTCTCTGCGCATCCTCTTTGTTTGGCGCACGATGGTCCATCATGTGCAAACTATATATAGCGCAGCTCAATCCGTCCGTGCTTTCTTCAAAAGTACAGTTGGTTGCATAAAATATACGCATACGCAAAGTTTGCGTATTACGCATTGAAATTTGGATGCGTATATGCATACGCATACGCATACGCATACGCATACGCATACGCATACGCATACGCATACGCATACGCATACGCATATGCATACGCATTCTAACCGATGTACGCATGTACGCATACGCAAACTTGCTTGTACGCAATACATACAATGTGTACGCCGATAAAAGCAGCTTGCGCTAAATCATGAAAAGCCGCGAATTTTTTCGAAACAATGGCGACAATAGATAGGGACAATGTGCTCACATCCTCTTATTAATCCATATTTCTTGTCTAATGATCAAAGTTATTGTCTGTAAGGCGTCTGCGCGTTTGAGTGATGCCTCATTTCTAGTTTAAACTGGCTTGCTCGTAAAAGGAAGAGCTACCATATTGTACGTAATCCTTCTACCACATCTATCTCCTTCAAACTTCTTGTTTTGATTTTTATGATTCTTCTGCATGTCGCCGTAAAGCTCTCATGAAAGCGTCATAAAGCCCTTAGCATAAAGAGAAGGTTTTTGTGCAACTTTGCATGCTGTGGTCCCTATCCAGGGTCCACGGTAAGGGGTGAGTATGATAGTTTAAAGCGATCCTGTACTACGCTTATTTATTAAGCCCCCTCGGTTAGGATTTCCAATGTACATTATGTAGGAGATCAAGAAAAATAAGTAAAAGAATTTGTATTCGAATCCGTGAGGTTTCTTCTCCGTGATTCACTTGTTAGAAGTTCTGAGGTTTCTCAATGCAGATTCTCCCAAAATGTATGAGGAAAATGCCAATAGGAAGCGTCTGTTTCTTCACACAATCGGGCAGCCAAGTGAACTGCGTTTCAACAAAGCAGTTTATAATATGGAATGCTGGAAAAAAGACTTGTTTTTATAATCCAATAGAAATTTCGGCAAGCATTCCTACAAGACATTCCAAAAACCTGTCATTCTTAAAAATTCTTATTTAACGTAAGTGTTCTTATCTGAAATTTGTGCAGGAAATCAGGAAAGTCGTAGCAGTCTTCTTGTGAGTCTTAGGAATGTTTTGTGAGCGTGTGGCCGCTGCACTGCAAGATGTCAAAGAAACTTATCAGTCATTCAGGTCTGCGGCCTCAAAGCCAAAGTCTGTGCTAGGTTTTTGCCCCGTGGCTATGGCATGTTCCACCAGTGCTGAACAAGTGTTTCAAAAAGTACTGCGCTGGAACTATTCATAGCAATTAAGGCATCGATTAGATGTGAACCGAGAGTACTCAGAAAGAATCCATGATCGGAGCGGACAGGAATTTTTCCACTTGGACTTTTAAAGCTGGCCATAAGCGGCAGCAAAATGTACTGCCATGTCAAAATGACCTTGCAGCTGCTATGGTCGCTAATAATTCTAGCCACGGATGCATAATTAGTTACAGTATTGCGCTAGAAACCGACTATAAGAAATACGCAATGCGCAAACTTGTATGCATACTTGGCACTCTTTTACAAGGCCCCACAACGCGTGCGCGCGCGGTGCGCACAGAGAGTTATTTTGTTAGCCGTGACTGGAAGTGCAAAAATTGATAATTTCACCCAAGTGGACCCCCTCCTGAGAGCGCTCGACGCAGTAATTGAGGGCCCTAATTTCGGAGCTGGTTTTTTGGTGCAAAGTACCTGCTAGCATAGTGGAGCTAAGCGTGTATGCGCTAAAAACCTCGTCCCTATCGGTCTGCCTGAGCCACACAGACAATGAGTCACGCTCTATCATTGACCTTCCACCACTGAGTTTCTGTTTCCACTGAGAAAGGTGACCGTCGCGAAATTAAAATTAATTAGTTGGTTTTCAAGGGTGCTGGAGACCGTAGTTGGTTTGTGACGCAGGATAATGCCGTCTGAATTTAAAATTTGCGCCAACAGAGCAGGATCAAGTAGTGTTTATGACGACTTTTGATTCTTGGGAGAAGAGGCAAACCAGCCACCAGCAGGACAACTGGTTTTCTTGTTTTTAGGGATCCGTAGTATTTACTTTGGATCCATCCAGGCCTGAGTACGTAGGAAAGTCATACGTTCTTTGACGTCTATCTGGTTTCCTCGACATGACCTGGTCTTATTGTTTTAATTCTTGTTAAACTAGTTTTTAGGACTACACTCCCGTGTTGTAGGAAGAGTATATAAGGTGGCGTCTTCCGATGTCTTGACGGTACTATCATTATCGTGTACGCTGAGTGAAGATATTATTCGCCATGGCTCGCTTTCCGCGTCGAGGGACTGCCAACCGATATTCTCCGTATTCTACTGGTTCGTTTGGTAAGCTGTTCTGAATGTGGTGTAGTTAGAGTTAGTGCACCTTCGCCCCTAGACATCAGTCAGCTCGGTAACTACATCACAATCGGTTCTTGAAAATTCTATACTTTCTTAAAGGTATATTCGCGCTTATCTATATTTCCATGGTTTCTACCTGGCCTATACAAGATATCAAACTCTGCGCCGTTCATCGCTGCTGTCCAGCGCGCGAAACGGCCTTCTTGTATCCAT
This sequence comes from Mesodorylaimus sp. YZB2_4, assembly GCA_030248295.1. NCBI lineage: Eukaryota > Metazoa > Nematoda > Enoplea > Dorylaimida > Dorylaimidae > Mesodorylaimus > Mesodorylaimus sp. YZB2_4. Next base: position 29,862 of record JASANH010000666.1, read on the forward strand.
GGGGGCGCGGTAGCGTCCCCCCATGTAGTACATGTGCCGCACCAAAAACGATATCTCAACAGCCTGATGTCATGAAGCGATGAAATCTCGTTTCTTAGTGTAACTTTACACTAGATCAAGTTCTACCGAAGGAATTTGCAAGATCTTTTTCCGTTCGGGCTCCACTCATACTGGGGGTGCGAGGGTGAAAATCCCGACCAGGTTTTTTTATTTTTGCAATAACTCGCGAACTGAGAGGCTGAACCCGATGAAATTGAATATATATATGGGGAACAAGTCAGGGAAGGTTTGTACCACGAATCTTCAAAAAATCTCTGCTGGTTATCCTTCTATGGGCGAAAAAGTCATGCATCATATATGTATGTATGTACCTATGTATGTATGTACTGTATGTACGTATGTAGGTATGTATAAGCAGCAAAGTACATACCAAAATCGGTCAAATTTTAACGTGGCAGCTTTTGGAATGCAACCCCTAAAAAGTTTAAGTCTGACGATGTCTGCTAGATGGCGGCGTCCTCCTAGCGGCGGTGGCGCGTGGCTGGGGTGCCACGTGGCAGGGTGGCGCGTCAGCTGTCTGGCGCCCACCCCCCCCCCCCCCTAAGCGGAGGGAGTCTGGTTTTAGGGGGTTGGTTCTTGGAGACTGGTTATAGCCCGACGGGGGAGGGTCAATCTCGAATATTGCGCAAAGTCACGGGGCGCGCGTGGTGGTGCCAGGAGGCTATAGCTCGGGGCATAAAGTGAATCAGGCTATGTTTTGAATCGTACTGTATACAGTAGGCGGAGATGCAACAAAAAGGAGACGGACGGTTACGTATTGCCTGACGAGGGGAATCAGCGAGATGGGGTGCGCAATGGAAAAGAAAATCATCCTTCATCATTATCATTGGGCGTTGGGTCGGTTCAAAGTGGGCTAATAAAAAATGCGCACAATTTTGATTTTCGTAAGTTTCTCGAATTGTTGAAAATTGGAAAATAATTTAATTTAAAATTTTTCGAGGGACTTTTCTCGATTGTGTGTGCTAGCGGCAATTGCCGTTGCTTATCCCAGCCCTTATCATCGCCCGGTTCAATCACCACCACCACGATGCTTCGATGCGATGGGGGGCCCATCTACTCGGTCGACGAATACAAAAAGTGCCAGGCAGCCTTGACGATTTACCTTTATCGAATCTCCGACCCGTACAACGTCTGGGCGTTATTAGACATTCGAGATGTGGCGCCTCAGGCAACCAGATTGGAGGGCACGTTTTCGGATTACAACTGTCGCCTATTCTTCCAAAGCCAGTTGTTGAAAAGTTTTCAAGGTCGTGCTAAAACCAATTGCCGATGCGAGGAGTAAGTGTAATTGTACTAACTATATACGGAGCGAGTGGACTATATGATGGCGTGTAACAACACTGAGCGAGATTTGTTAGTTTTACCTGTAACTTGTAGGATCTCTGGAGAAAAGATCGCTCAGCCGCCGACAGAATGGGGCACTACTAGGCCCGCATCCGACCATTTTGTCCTAGCCGCCCAATTAGTCGACGCTCCCACGACCAGGCCCTTTATCGCAGCCACCACCACCAAGACATCCACCAGGGCCGCTCCCACGACCAGACCCTTCATCGCAGCCACCACCGACAGGACATCCACCAGGGCCGCTTCCACGACCAGACCCTTTATCGCAGCCACCACCACCAGGACATCCACCAGGGCCGCTTCCACGACCAGGCCCTTCATCGCAGCCAACCACCACCAAGACATCCACCAGGGCCGCTTTTACGCCCTTCGTCGCAGCCATCATCACCACCGCACCAAGGGTGGTCGCCTCCTCGTCCTCGGCCCGGCGCTTTAAAGAGCCTAGTACTAAAAGTATGAGCAACGCTACGCTGAGGACGAGAAACCCAACGACGATGACAACGACAATCGATTCTACAACAGCTGAGCTATCGGCCCTAAATTCCTCGGTGGCGGTAGCAGCAGCAACAGCAGTCGGCAGAACGCGTGGATCCCCATCCACAATGACGAATGTTAGAACGAAACAAAAAACTTTGCGATCCAGGTCAGTGCTTACTGAACTATTGTCGTTTGTTTGCAAAACACCTTGGAAAATGCATGTTTTTTTCATTTTAGCAAGCCTCAAAAACGTTTCCCTCTGAGCGGACTGACGTCGCTAGCCACTTAACACCTGGCCTACGCGAAATGGTGTCTATGTCAATCCAAAACTCCGTCAATTTTGAAAATCGAAGCTGCCTCCCAGCCAACAAAACAGCTAGCCGACTCTCATCACACAGAAGCTTAAAACGGTAGGTGGGTGGGGAAGAGAGAGGACCCGCGTAGTGCGTGTGATCAACTAGAATGTTACCTACTTTTTAGATGTTTCGCAACTTTCGACTTCCAGTAGCAATGGTGCGGAGAGAATAGACGCGCCTGGTGCTTCAACTGCTACAAACGGGACCAGCACGACCCGCACCACGAACACCTGGTCGTCGACAGCGCAAACCAATCTAGAGTCGACGACATTTGAAACTGGCGTGCAGAAAAAGGATACACGCAATGACAACCAACGATTCGGCGTCAAGGATTACGTATTGATCGTTTTAGTGGGCCTGCTAATCGTTCTGATCATCGTTGCTTCGATCGGATTCCTAGCCTATAAGAAATGTTCGCTGCCCCGTGGGCGGCACTCAATCTACGTGCCCCCAATCGTGATGGGCCATTTGTTGGCTCGTAATCGAACGCTGGCTCCCCGACCCGACCAACAAATCCCTTCGATAGAAGAAGAAAATGAAGAACGGGAATGAGCCAATCCTTTTCACAGGCCCCTTTTATCCCAACAAGTCGAACGCGCCATGAGAAGCGTGAAGGCCATTGAACACAACAAAAATGAACCATATCAAACGACTTGGGTCTAATTTTTAAATTAAAAATTGTTTTGGCAAAAAGAAAAATGTTCACTTACAAATTGAGGGCGGTTGTATGCACGCCGTAGGGCGAAACCACACGTTTCATGTGAAACCCAGTGACCCTAACTTTCACAATTTTAGTCGAGAACACTCGCGAGGTTTTCTTGCAAAGCTTGAAGCCTCTGTTTTCAGTGATTGTCTCTTCGTTGCACAGAACGGCTTTCAGATAATTTTCTTTGCGTAGTTGATTGATCTTTTCAACCCCTTTGGCCTTCCAGATGACTCTTTTCCTATTTTTCTAAATAACGTGATAAAGTTTGCTGGCCGGCGCCACGATCGATTCTCCGTCCAGAAATTCGGTTTTCCATCTTATGGGCGTGCTAGAAGGAGAACGGTGCACTCAAATATTGTTTCCTGGACCAGGCTAGGCTAAGCTAGGCTAGGCTATACTAGACTAAACTGTGCGGACAATAATTCTACCGCGCATTTTAAAAATGCACTCACAATTTATGTTTGGACGTCAGAGCCAGAATCTCGTCCTTCGCCTTTTCATATTCCGCTTGATTCTTGGGTGCGAAGTGATCATCCAGATTCTCGTGACAACCGGAGTAAAAGGCAGAGTCTACAGTAAAATGCCGTCTGTGTTTTTTGGGCTTTTACAGTAGTTCAATAAGCGTATTGTATTACCTGTGTCGATAATGCTAAGGTCGACCTTGTCCCAAAAAAATCGGAATAGAAAATTCCACATAAACTTGTTTAGCTCGATTTCTGCGAAAAAATGCACGTGGAGTGATACTTAAGGGAATATAATAAAAAGAAAACAATGTTCACTTACTCGCCAAGTTCAGGACAGCGACGGACAAGTGGATAGGCACATTCATGCGCGATGCACGTTCATTCATCGTTACTTGATAGCACTTGCACGGCACGATCGCAGTTGCGTGTCGAAAACGCGGCTGGGTGGCCAGTTTTAGCGCCTCTTCGCACGACACGATAACTACTTCGCTATGCTATTTGCGGTCGACGCAAGTATAGCCGTAAATAAAGTTTCCTGGAAAAAGTTTACATTATAAAAAAAAAACGGCGTACGAATTGAGTGTTTTAGTCGAGGTTGGCCCTTTTTTGAGTGCCCACCCCAATATCCGATTCCTGAGCTACAGTCGGGGCGGGGGCATAAGGGGCGAGTGAATCTCATATCATAAAAGGTACTCACTTTTCAATTTCTTGGCGTTGCTTCTCGCCGGTTGGCCTTGTTCTTGAGCTGGAAGCAAAAACATATATTATTAATTTTCTGCTACCGCCGTCTTTCCGCATTATTCCAACGACAGTATGCGCATCTATAGATATCGATACAATACTGAAAACTGGTTTTTCCGACTATTTACCCGGTAAAGGCGCGGTCGATATTTACTCAAAAAGGCCGGTAATTCAAAAACCTCAAAAATTGTAGTTCTATTTGGTCTCACCGCAAATTGGTTTTAAAAATCCCCACTTTTCTTACTATCTCAGGTGCGCCCAACTTACCGAGAATCCTAGCATTCATATTATTTATAAAATACTCCTTATAAATCGGCTTCGAGCAATAATAGATGGCTTGAGACACGTTCGTTACCGAAACGCCAAATTCTTCCACCAAATGCTTCGAATAGGTGGTCAGAATCGTGACTTGTTTGGCGCCCAAAGTGCTAACGAGTAATCTTTGTGGTCGTTTTAATAGATTATGTTTGTTAGCGTAATCCTTCATAACTCTCTTCAAGTCGTTCCTGCCTATAATACAAGGATGAAAATATTGAAAAATATTCTCACATGAATTGATTATCCGCACTTCACCTATTTCGTGGTTCACAAAAATGGGAGGGAAACGTTGAAAATGAGCGCGTTCTTCTTGTCCCTCAATTTCCAAATCGCAAGTCACGAAACCCGTAAATCGGCCAGCCAAGACCAAGTTCAACAGTTGCTGTCCAGTCAGTTTATTTAAAATACCGAGGAATTTCCTAGCAAAAAAAAGGCGCGAGGGAAAAATTAATATCATTGGCCAGCATCCGAAACCTAGGCGCGGGCTAGGGGGGGGGGGGGGGGTCAAAAAAAATTTTTTGTGGTTCAGGGGGGGGGGTCGAGCAAACAAAAAAAGGTTGCATGTCCTGAGTGCAGCAGTCGCATTTTTAAAGTGGATCTCGAGTCGGGGTCGTGGCCTAGCGGGTTAAGGCGTCTGCCTCTCACGCTGGGTGCGCACTTACAGGGGAGGGTTCGACTCCCGCCTCTGTACAAAGTGATTGTCAATTATGTGTTCCTTAGCCCTAGAGTGCGCCTTATGGTGCTTGGCTATGGATAAAGTATGACATGACATGACATGAGTCGTATTCTTAAAGTGGAACTCGAGTCGTGTTCTTGAAAGCGTAACTCGAGTCCTGTTCTTAAAGTAGGACTTGAGTCGTGGTTTTGTAAGTGTAACTCAAGTCGTGTTCTTTAAGTAGAACCCGTCTATCACACATTTCTCGTAAACAGTTCTGTGTATAGTTTTGTAGATCGCGAGTCGCGAGTCAATCTAAAACAGTTCGCTGCGTTAGGCGGCCTGTGGAAGTTTAAGCAAGCCAGCTGATACTGTACCATGTCCAAGCAGTCAAGAGCAAAGGTGCATACTATGGAAGGATTGATTATGTTGAGCGCACTATTAGTTAAAGTTGCGTCTGTCGAAGAGAGAGTCGTCATCAATGGAATCGATCTTGAAACTCCAACAAACCCGCAACGAAAGGAATTTATAGAGTTGCGAGGATTCCAGCAAGAAAGATACAACTCACCATGGATTGCGTTAAGCGCAAAAACCTTACAAGGATATTGGCTGTTGGGCATTGTGATTAAGGAAAAAGCTAAAATGGAGCTAGTCGTTAATTTCTGGAATTCAAAAACCGACCAAAATGGATACGCTGTTATAGCTGGAAGTGATGCTGTCAACGCTGGTGGAGCCGAGTTGTCATTGACAGACATGATCCGTTATCGAACAATGTACCAGCAAAGCGCAGCTGCTCGTGGGTTTGCTCATTTCATCGTAAACAAAAAACAAGACGGCAATACTAAACCATATGGCATCGCCTTGTTCAGGGAGCCGAGAGAGCGTGATTTTCGAAGTGTAATAAAAAAAATTGTGTGGGAAGGCTTCACGGAAAGCAAGCCGTATGTAGTTCTGACAAGCGAAGTTGGCGAAAAGTTGAAACCATTCCTAGTAGATATGATCGTGGTGGGCCAGCGTCGAACACCTATGGTCCATTGCCCTATTTTCAAACTGCTGCACCACAGCTACTCCCGCTCTGAGATGTATGTCGTTCGAAAATATGAAGGAACAGGACCTGCCGGCTTCTCAGTGAACCAATGCACTTTACTAACAGATGCCTTTCTGCCAGAAACTTCCAAATTAGGCAGGCCATCGCCAGGCGCTGACAACGACTGCAGTGGCGCGATGGTGGTTGGCCCCACAGTCTCTGCCATACTACCTGGGAACCTGGAAGAACAACAGCAAGGACAATTTAGCGCATCGGGATCAGGAACCAGAAGCGTCTCATCATTCAGTCAAGCTGATGATGTTGGCTCATATGATGCTGCTGCCCAATCTGCAGTCGATAATGCTCAAGGCTCTGCTGCATGCGCAAGTCTTAGCAGTGAAGGTATCACTGGAATTGGGGGAGACATTGAAGAAGAAGTGGCTCATGGTCGTGAAGCCCTAAGAAATCTAGGCGATCAACCCGAAGTTCAGGAGTGGGAGTCGCTTGCCTACTTTGATCCGGATTGGGAGCGCTTCATGCGGGATAACTTCATGCACACTTCGCCCATTGAATCAATCATGAGCCACGAAAACAGAAAGTGGTTTGAACTGCTGGCTGATTACACTGTTCCTCGGAATACTAAATACCGCTGCCGTATATGCTCAAAATATTTCGACGAAGCTGGACTGCAGGTAGGCATAAAAGCTTTCGCGATAATATTATGGCGGCTAAACAAAAATGGCGAGTGTTTTTTCAGGGTAATCATAGATCAGATCTGTCCAACCCGAATGGCTATATATCTCCCAGTAAAGCCAAAAATTCAGAGAAAATAAGCCAGCATGCCAAATCGTCTGTTCACCAAGCAATCATTGCTTGGCTAATCAAACGCAACAAGGATCAGCTAAAAAACCAACTGGCTTTAGCTCAAAAAAAAGCAGAAGAAACTAACAATAAGAAATGGCAGGTCACTGCAAGAATGATTTGGACCGTTCATGCAGAAGCAAAGATGGATGTGCCATTCGATGAGCACAGATTATTTGTTGAAACGCAACAACTGAACGAAGCCGATTTGGGATTGCATCATGCAAACGACCATGCAGCAGCTGAAATGACAGAAGTGATTAGCGACAGCATGCACTCCCAAATGTTGCAGCACATGTTGGAAACACAGACGCCTTTGTCGATAATCCTGGATGGAAGTACTGATCTTAGATCGCAAAAGTACCTTATACCTTACTTGCAAGCCATCGAGTTCAACGAGCCAAAAATTTATTTCTATAGACTGATACCAGTGGATTTTGACGATGCAGAAAGTATGTTTACGACATTAATGCAAACCTTTAAAAAAGATTCTTTTTCGACCTTCATTGAGAGAAACCTTGTTGGCTTTGCATCAGATGGCGCAAGTCCAATGATTGGGAAAGAAAATGGACTCAAATCAAAAATACAAACTTGGATTGGCCGCCCATTATACGGAATACACTGTATGGCACATCGCTTAGAGCCCGCTTTGAAATGGAGCATTCGAGAGAGGGAAAAGCCCCTTCGGCTGAATGATTATCCGTCATCGGAGCATCCCCGCATACGTCAGGAAGAACAACGAAGGAAAGATTCAGTCGCGTTCTACGACGATTTAGTGAAAATTGTCTCAGGCATTGTTAGTTTCTACCGCGAAGGCCCAAAAAAATCAGCGCACCTGCGCAATTTGGCTGCAGTGCTCCAACAGCGTCTTTATGAGCTTCAATTATTTTACAGGGGGACAAGGTGGATCGCAGCTGACTACAGGACGCTAGAAGTCATCAGAAAAGACTGGAAACGTCTTGTGGAAGACTTGGATGCACATCCACTTGGAAATAGGCTCCCATTTTAGCGGGTAGGAAATACGTCGTGTATTTTCAGCTGGTAATATATACGTAGGGTAGCAACAACAGGAACGGTAGATGATAATGGCGATAGGCAGGCTATCGGCGCCACAATTCAAAAATTTTTATTGTTTAGACTTTTCTAAAAACATGGAACGTGAGCGACGAAGACGGGAAACTTGACGGCATATATCCATAAAATTATTTTACCATACCGTACGATTATATTACCATGAAAGAAACTCAACTGCCGCCGATGAAATGCTTCAATAATTGGCTGCGAAACGAGATCATGACTTGGATGCACATCCTGGATACAAAATAAACCTTTTAAAGGCAATTGATGGGAAAAAACAAGCCATAAAAAGTTACCGCTGAGAGATAGAAACCCTTTGAAAGGATCGATCCCATTTTCCATCGTCCAGTAGTCGTACGAATTTTTTAACGCCAACATTAATGATGTAACATCGGCCTGAAAAAAATTCACATAACCAAAAAAACTGATCGTTCATTGCAGTCGCTATCCTCACCTCGTTGTAAAGTCTCAACAGCATTTTCAAATCCCGCACATTATTACGAGCCCAAAAATTTTCAACTTTGTCATACTTTTCGGGAGTCATGATCTCGTTTCGCAGCCAATTAATGAAGCATTTCATCAGCGGCAGTTGAGTTTCTTTCATGGTAATATAATCGTACGGTATGGTAATATAATTGTACGGATATATGCCGTCAAGTTTCCCGTCTTCGTCGCTCACGTTCCATGTTTTCAGAAAAGTCTAAACAATAAAAATTTTTGAATTGTGGCGCCGATAGCCTGCCTATCGCCATTATCATCTACCGTTCCTGTTGTTGCTACCGTACGTATATCTTACCAGCTGAAAATACACGACGTATTTCCTACCCGCTAAAATGGGAGCCTATTTCCTTTCCCCAACAAAAAGCACTGACCTTTAGGGGCATGGGGGACGTGTAATTGGAGGCATCAAGAAAGACCAGATTTGGCGTATAAATTGCTGAATAGCGCTGATGCTTAGTAATGGCGCTAATACAAGAAGGATCTTTGCCCAATTCTTCGTATCGACGACACAAGGCTGGCAGTAGAAATCGTTTCATTACCTGAATATCAAACGATCCCGATGCGTATCCCAAACGCGGCATTTGGCTCAAATACTGATCGAGTTCTAACCATAATTTTTAAATCAACGCGAAGGCTTTTACGGCCAATCGAATATTCTCGATCTCCACTAAACTAAAGCCGTTGGCCAATAGTCGAACTTGCGCTTCCGATTCGGCCGCCCGTTTGCTCAACTTCGCACCACCATTATTGCACCAAACAGCTTTTAGCACCCTTTCGTACGGCTTGTAAAGAGTTTTTTAAAAATTAATTTTTGAACGCATTTGATCCGAATAGGTTTTTAGTCTGGCCGACATTAGTCTTTTCGCTTCGGCCGAAGCCGCAAACATGAAATCGACGAAGCGAGCGACGATGTCTTCGAGCCCTCGTTCGCAATCCTCTTCATCTTCGTTGCAGAAAAACTGCACCTCGTCAAAGTTTTTAGAATTTGCTTGGACACAAATCGAAATAGGAGACAGTTCGTATAAAAATACCGAGCGTTGACACTCGTACCTGCATTCAAAGCTCAAAATTCCAATCAAATCGTATTTCGACCCATGCAAAATGGGCGTCATCCAGGTTGTCATAGACTGAACGAGTCATCGTCGTCACCCAAAGGCAAAGCTGCTCCTACTCGGGCGTACGCGTCAGCCCAGTCTAAAATGGTCATTGGTGATCTGGGGGTGGGAAAATCGTTTAAAAAATAACAAGTTTTGGCAATTTCGTACTCTAGGGTCTCTCGATTTTCAACGCAAAGCAGGAGCCGAAAATCCATCGCTTCCACATCGGCTTTGGACTCTCTGGACACCAGTGTTAAGGCGCAAATATTGTTCTCCCTTATTTCTGAATTTGTCATTTTAAAAATTGTTTCATCCTCATTTTCGATGAATTTTCGCCCACTCTTTGTTTGAACTAGTCGCACATCGTTTTCGGATTTTGGTGGGAAACATGTTCGAACCCTGATCTTCTTGTAGCTCGAACGATTCGATGAAAAAGCAGTAAATTTCGATGACAAAAATTTACTTAACTTATCCCCCACATTTTTTGGTTGATAATCGGCTTTTGACCCGTGATCAGACGTCCAAGCGGTGGCCTATACTTGCGGCACAATTTCAAATCGTTTCGAGCGTCAATATTTTCGCTATTTAAATTTCTTAAGACGTATCGATCGGCATCGGGAGCAGAAAAATTGTCGAAATTTGACTGCCGAGATGGTGTAATTGTTTCGATGTCGTATACGCAACGAAAAGGAAAAAATTGAAGAGAAGGCGGAATATTGATTCCGCAGTTTGCCGATATTTTATGAAATGAAGTAACACGCGGCCCGACGCATCCTTCACAAAATATTTCTCGAGTTGCACCTTTTTTGCATGGCTCTTTATTTTTCAGACCGAATAAATGACGATTTAAATCGCGGTGTGACTTGAAAACTGAGTTGCACGATGTACACGTGAAACTAAAAATTGTAAAAAAGTTTGCTTCGATAAAATTACATATATAACTCAAAATTACACAAAATTATGGGCGACATTGGCGTCTCGCCAAGAATGCGCCAAGTCTTGCGCCGAGAACACTCAAATATGGTAAAAGTAAGACTAGAACAGTGGTTACAGTAATACCACTAATCTGAATCCAAACGTAATTTTTTTTTTTGCCGTGCGCACACGGTTGCGGTAAAAGAGAGTTTAGGATTAAAATTAAATGAAGCGATTACAGTAGACCTTTAAGGCAGTTGCAACAACTATGCGCAACATGGCGGCTCGAAAAGAGGCTGTTTTAAGGGGTTGGCTCACCTTTTGGCTAGTCGCCGATGATTGGAAATTAGAAAAAAATGATTTGACTATTGCATCAAGTGAAGAGTTTTGCAATCCGGATAAGCGTCCACTGATCTTCTGATCACTTTAACCTAGACACTATCTTCGTTCGAACCATCCCCGTCAAAAGTCCAGACTTGGATCGAAATTAGGAAACACGCTTCGGCTCGGTGTAAGTCGGCCAACATCATTCCCAGGAATTTATCGATTGTTGTGCGCTTTGTCGTGAATTTGTTTTTCACCAAATAGTCCTTGTAGGTGTGATAGAGATTATTTGTTTCCCGTTTGATTTCTCTGAATTTTTGAAGTTTATGGGCGGCGAGACAACGAAATAAACAAATGTTTTTCCCATTTTCCTTCGCGTTGCGTTTATTATCCTTTAGAAATGCGTTAATGTGCTTGCTGTTGGCGATATAGGGTGGTAGGTCTTGGGTGCAAAAATTTGGAGAACCAATGGGCAAGTCGCCCACAAAGTTGACAAAAACGACCAAAGACAAATAGCTCAAAATTTGCCACTAAAAAAAGGACATGCTTGAAACTTTTAGCTGATTTTAATCGAGCGTAAAATGGCTCACTTTTGTGTCTTCTCTCTGAAGGCTACAATGCGCCAGAAGATCAGTTTCGTTCAATGCATCAATCGCCAAATCCATAGACGATTGATCCAAAATTAAAGGCGGCTTATCATGGTCGTAATAAACGAAGGAATTTGAATTTCCGATAAAGGTTCTTATTGAGCCGCAAGCGTCATCAGATTCCTTGGCCTCATTTTCCAATCTGCTCAGTAAAAATGAAAAAGCAAAATTCAGCTTGAATGCAGAGTTTTGTTCGAGAAATATCTAAAAAAAGTTAGGGTAAAATATTTAGGTTTTGTGCTGAAGATTTTGGCCTAAAACACAACTTACCGTTCAAAAATAATGCTTAACTCTTTCGAGGATAATCAGAGCGAAAAGCGGAAGACGTATGGTGTGAATTATTACTTTCCGAGGTTGGACACCAAAATAATTCTTATATCTAAGAATGATACGGCTGCGAATGGAGAAATTTCCAGAGGTGAGCTCTTTTGTATTTTTTGGAAAGGCCCCTTTTTTTGCCGATTTATATTTGCTTTTTCCGATTAGGGCGTTGCCCAGATAGGCTAATTTGTCATTGATTCGTCATTGATTTGTCGCGGGATAATTCGAGCGGCATGCGCGCCTCGTAAGTCGATTGATTTTTATTTATTTTTTTCTCCAATTTTTCTTGCTTCACTCAGTCGAAGGATTAGCCATTTGTTTTTCCAATACGTCATCAACGGATGTGGCATTTTCTAATGCGTTATCACTAGTGTGTCATTTTTCTGAAATTTCATTACCAATGCAACATTTTCTGATATGCTATCACTAATACGCCATCACTGATATATTTCTGATATGTTATCGCTGATATGTCATTTTGTGATGCGCTATCACTGATATGCTTCGCCCAATTTGTTATCACTGATACGTCATTTCTGGTATGCTATCACTGAATGCGTCATCACTGATACGCTCTTCCCAATGTTATGTTATCACAGATACGCCATTTTTGATATGTTTTCATAAAAAATGTCATTTTCTGATGTGCTATCAGTAATGTTTTATTTTCTAATACGATTGAAGTGATGTAAAAAAATATTTTGTTTTTCTAGGTATTTATCATTGAACGAAGAAGGCTCGCTCATGCTACGCGCCCCCCCCTTTTTAAAAAAGGGGCTCAAGAACCATTGGCGATGGTGGCTATGGGTAAGCATACGCGCCAGAATGATGCTCAGTTTCTCCTCGAAACTCTTTCACCTGAATGCTTTTTTTATTATAGCCGAATATCCGGCCGTTCCCACGCTTAACGGGGACAGAAGAATTAGCTGCTCGATATGATTTTCGATTTTACTGCCTCATAATTATGCGTTTTCTATCTGCTAGCAATCGTGCATTCGAATCTTATAGGGTGTTCATTTTGCTCTTTTTCTCTTTTTGCACGTCGAGCCTCGTCGAGTGATATACAGTATATGCTATCATATTGTCATTCTGTACAACTTTGCCTCCTCGTGTTTTTGAAATGTCCAGTATTGTAGTAGCAGCAGCAGGAACTCTCACGATGGGTTATTGTTGCGGCAAGGCTGCTAGGTTGCTTATAGGGTCCCAAAGTCTCTGAAAAACAAAAACATGACATAAGGCTGCTGGGAGAGGGATTCGAACCCCCGAGGAAATTCTTCAAGTGGTTCTTATGTACAACGCCTTAACCACTCGGCCAACCTGGATGATAGCACATGCGTCGCCGAGTGAGGTCGCGAGGCGAAGTCCATTTTGTTAATTTTTTCACCAAAAGAAGCTTTTTCGATAGTCGTCATTATCGCTTCGACCAGTTAATGTACATAAACTGGTCGAAGCAATCTAAAATGAAAAAACGCGCGCGCAGAAAAGCGGTTTCCCCACACATTGGCTCGCCTTTAGCTCATGTTTTTTTTTTGAATTTTCTACTAGCGCGATGTACCTGAACATCTTTCCCGCCTTCGCTCTCGTTTTTTTGAATTAACCCCTAGTTCGATGTACCTGAACATCTTTTCCGCCTATGCTCGCGTTTTTTTGAATTTACCTCCAGCATGATATACCTGAACATCTTTCCCGCCTCGCTCTCGCGCGCTCAAACGCAAAACAAGATTTGCAGTCTATTTGATTTACATTTTATAAAAAATATTCACACAAACTTACATACAGTATATAAAATACATACAATATTTACAAAGAAACTGAAAAAATTAAATTAATGTGTGGGCCTTTAAAAAGACCCACACATGCGGCAACCTGGTGCCGCCCAAGGGTGATGGCAGGCGCTCGAGTCTGTTATACTACATATTTCTTTTCGCTCCTGGTGCCTGCTGCACTAGTTCTCTTTGTTCCTGGGATTTGTTCATCGAAAAAGCTCTGCAAAAGGTAGAATCCTGACGGGTGTTTTGACTACTGCGTTCAGACATAATTTTGTAGCATCGCAGAAAAAAAACACATTTTATTGCATCCGCATAAACATTTACAACCGCACGTTTTTATTCGACTAACAAATGAGATTTAAGCAGATAATAATAATAATTATAATGAGCAATTTGCAATATTCTTAATTACAACGCATTACAGCACAGGCAGGCACTGACTGGTTGGTCCATTGGCTGGGTGGGTGGCTGGCTGGCTGCTGTGACCGACCAGAAAAAGGGTTGCATTGAGGTGTTCGGAAGAAGGAGAGCAGACCAAAGACTGGCGCATGGAGTGAATGTTGTCAAACGCGACCCCCCAGTCTAGGAAGAGGGCGTTGGTCTACAGCATTAGCACTAGCACCAGCACTAGCGACAGGGCGGGTGGTAGTAGGGCGCTGGGGGTGGAGGGTAAACCTACGCCATCGAATGTTGGCTAGGCGGAGAACTTTCGAGACAGAGGGTGGACGAAGAAGACCTAGGGCTACAGTATGTTGTAAACGCTGATGCAAACGGCGAACATCAAAGGACGTCCACGAGGTGTACAGCTGACCGCTATGCACTAAAGATTCGAACCAATGCAAAAATGCAAGGATAAGGCGAGGTAACAGGGCCACATCGCGGGCATCACGCACTAAGATTAACCAACGGCGATAAGCGTGAAGCCAGGTGCGACGCCAGTGGCGAAATTCGGCGTGTATGGGTGAAGGTAATAGAATTGGGGCGACGCGGGAAAGCTGCGCTAGGGTGGATGGGAATATTACGGGAGGATTGACATTCAAGGATAGGAGAGAGGAGATATGAGTGGTGGACGACGGCGAGAAATTAAGGGAAGGTCTCGCAGTAGCAGCGGCAGAAGCAGTTTCATCGCAATCAGTGCAGTGAGCACCAGTTGCAATGGCGGCAATCGAAGCCCGATTAAAGAAGCACCCTACTGTAGCATCAGGGGTGGCGGCAGCACAGGCCGAATGAACTTGGGGAGTGACCTCGGTTTGAGGGCGTTTAGGGTTAGGAGTGTGAGAAGCACACGTCCATAATGATGATGACGAGGTTAATGGCGAAAAATCTGGTGGGGGAGCTTCTAAGACGCTGAACCAATGGCAGATCCGTCTTCTAACGCTGTCCAGGCGTCGATTGAATGAGACTGTGAGGACAAGGATTACTAAATTAATGTTCAGGGACGCTTGGGCATCCTGAGCCGCGTATTGAAGCAGGTAGGTAGGAAGGAAACCATCGGATGATGCCCCGTGCCAAGAATGGCTTTGTCCCTGGTTGGAGTTGTCCAAATCGAGCGAAAAAAGCGTTTCAGCCGCATCGGCGAGCCCGTTCCCAGCATGTCGGTCGAGGGAGCTCTCAAGCTGATAACGCCAGACCTTCTGACCGTCGAGATACATGCTTTCCGGTAAAATCAAGCCGAAGCTGTTGTAAAGAGCGGAGCAATCGCAGTGCACTGCCCAGCCAAAACGAACCAAGGAAGGGTCGAATAGTAAGCGAAGAAGGGAGTCGGGCAGTTGAGAGTTCGGGATCGAGGAATGGGTTGGCATTTTACCAACCCAAGAATGAGGTTCGGCTAAGGCGTATAAATCAAAAATGGCAACAAGCCCGTCGCAATTTGAGATTTGAAGCAGACGAGCGAACATACTTTTTGCGCATCAATTGTGGGGTGTTATTGTGCGCCAACGGCCAGCCCAGTTCTTGAACGGAACGGAATTACTTTCCATCTCGGCATCAAAGCCAAGAATGCCCAGCAAAATTGATGATGATCTGAGCTGGGAACAGTAATCATTACATGCGTTGCGTGTGCGGACGTAGGCTAATCGCGTGGACGTGCCAGGCATGCGATTGAATATCGATGAAAATGCTGCACACGCGGTCGAGGATGAATATTTTGATGGGTCGAAAGCGGCTCGGGCATCGAGTGTCTGACGGGGCCTACAGTTCTGCTGCAGTGAGGTTAATTCTTGCTGCGACTCGACGAAAGATTCTAGGCTGATTTTATTGAAAAAACTTTTTCAACTTATTTCTCTGGATGATCGGTTCGAATCCAAGTCTGGATCCCAGTCTGAATTCGAATTCTCATCCGGGCGATAATCGGTTTTAGGCGCAGTGGAGGAGGAAAAAATCAACGAAGAGTCGCCGAGCCCCAGGAAGTTAGCCATCGCTGTTTTGAAATCGAAAAAATTTGCTGCCCTTACTGCGAAGAAAAGCTAGAAACTGCAAAAAAGTATGCATTTACTGTATCGATAACAGTCGATACTTGGTCAGCACAAAGAAAACTCGAAAAAAGCTGATATAACCTTAGCTGAAAAATTGACGCTTCGGGATGGGGGGAAAGTAGGGGGGTACTGATGGATAGGCTTTCGGGGTAGTGTTCGGCGTTTATGCATACTTCACTTTTTTTTCAAATCTTTTTACAGTAGCCCCCCTTAGGGCGTACAAGAGCAAAATGCGAGTGCAGCCGGAACACGTCATTTCTATGTAGGTTGGGCATGATTTATTGTGTTTAAACAACATTTTTGACCAGTCATTGAATTCGACATTTGGTAACTGATCGATTAATGCGACAATCTCTATTGCCACCCGCTCGACTTAAACTGTACCTATGCTTGTACTATATTTTTTCTAATCTTCCTACTGTACAGTGGTCTTTCCTCGGGCGTACAAGAGCAAAATGCGAGTGCAACTAGAACACGTCATTTCTATGTAGGTCGGGCCTGATAAATTATGTTCAAACAACATTTTTGACTGGCTATTAACTTTGACAGTTTCAGTAAGTGATCGATTAATGCGTTAATCCCTGGTACCACCTGGTCGACTAATAACTTGCGTCGCGCGACAGATCATGCACGTGAATTGATACTCGAGAACATGGGTATTTTTTTCAAAAAAAGGAAAAGCGTATATTACACACATGCAAGAAGTTGAGGTTTCCACGTGACCAGCAAACGACAGATGGCATATAGTTTTCTCGAGACAATGGAAAAAACTAGAAATTATCCTTTGTAGGTTTAGAACTCGTTTATTTTAAAAAATAACTGATTGCGTCTTTGATCCGACTCGGTCTATATAAGAAGCTGTTTTCTACAGTTAGTTTGTAGTGCTTGAAATCGATGCGATCAATTGCTTCCACTCCCACCCCCCTGTTTCCTCTATCGTCTCTAACTATTGCGATTATTGCCTTAGTTTCTATTCTTATACTCAGCCTTATTGTCTGTAGTCGTGGGAGTAATGCTGCTGCTGCTGCGCGTATACCCCTTTGACCCGACCATCTGTCGCTTTTCTGGCTACATACTGTACTCCCTATGCCATTTCAACGCCGTATGTCCAGCGGTGGCGCAGATGAGGACATCGAGTCACTTATCCGAGGCCATCTTTGTCTGACTCACGAGCACTTCATCATTGTGTCTTCGCAACGCCCCACGCCCATAAATCAACGTCAAAAGCCAGACGAGTTTGAGGAGAAAAAAACCTAGCATCATCCCTCTATCCACTGATTGGAGGAAAAATCGAACAAAGCTCGACTCTGGCATCTTTCTACCGCGAACTAACAATATCTTTACGTCTGACTGCGGCTAGCGAGCAAAAAAAAAATATCTGATCGCTGTGTTCGAGGTAAGATTAATCGAACCCACTGCCGAAATCACTATAATTACATCCGAACGAACCATTACTCGATCCCGCATCTATCAGCCCGAAACAACAGTCCGCCCAATTGACCAAGAACATGTCAAGCAACCCTCAGCTGCAATCGAAAAGGTGATCTTTGTCTGCCTCGGCCAACCCTTCCTCCATTGCTTCATCTGGAGCTCAGAAAAGACTGAAGGAAGCGAAAGACGAGAAAGTGGGCGAAGTGGAGAAGATGTCGGAACAGATGGACGAGGAAGAGATGGAGGAGGAGGAAGAGGAGCAGGATCTGGAAGTCAGAGAACAAGAACCAGTCAAAAAACCATCGAAGCCATCCTTGAGCGCTTTGGAGGCCTTCATGTCCTCTACCAAAGCCAATTCGGCAACTGGGCAAGTGGACGCAACTCCCAGGATGAACGAGTGAGCATACTTTGGCATACATGTAATAATAAAATTCAGATGCCACACAGTGTATGCTTTTTTGATTTCCCGCTTTTTTAGGCACATTTTTGTAAGGGAACAGGACGGAGGATGGGAACGTCGAAAATGGAAGAATGTGACACTACCGATCGGAGCGTATGTCAAAACCGTGACCGTCCATCAGCCCTGCACATCGTCGACCGTCTTTTCGGAAATGACTGTGATGCCGTCAGATGGAGAACATTCCTTACAGGTATGATGCGCAGTTGCCAGTGCACCACGCAATCCATGGGGTCAAGTCGGGTCTGTTTACTGTAACACCTTATAAAATAGAAAAAGTATTCTCATCATTCAACAAGCACCCTCCTTCTAGGATTTACTTCGTTCCGCAAGCAGTTTATGGATGAGAGCCAGGGGCATTGCAACGAGCGTGAATGCTCAAGAAGTGCAAAAGAAGTATCCCAACCGTTTACAAGTGTCGGATGTAGTCAACGATCCCAGCCAGGATCGAACAGCGAAATGGCTCGAATCGAATTGCACAACGAGCAAAAAGCAGTGGCGGAGTGGCAAAAATACTTATTAGCCACCAGCGTCGATCAACTGAAACCCAACGCCTTTAAAGCTCACTTTCTTCCGGTAATCGCTTTTTTTTGCTAGCCTTCGTTTTTTGAAAAAAGGAAGTCCTCGAAAATGCCGTCAAAAAATCGTTAAATAGTATGAAACGTTATTGTTTTTTAAATTTACTTAAGAAATGCAAATTTTTCTGAGAAATTTTATATCGATTTTTGGAACTGTCACAATGCCTCGCAATCGTTAAGCATGCTGAATAAGCTTTTCCTCGATTCCAGAGCAGCAGGACCCGCATCAGTAAGGTCGTTTTTTAGTTCCTTTGTGACTTTTTTTGATCGAGCAGCATCGAGCAAGCGGTGTCTAGTTTTTGTTGGATCCAGGGCTTCAATGTTTGGCAGGCTTCTAGCCGAGCTGTTGGTACACTATACAAGTTTCGGTTTTTTCTTCACATCTTCATCCTGGGACATGGTTAGGAGGGATAATTTCGATGCAATTCTGCTCTACGACCTTCAGCCGACTGTGGACGCATGCAAGGCCTTAACTGATTTACTTTTTAACCCCAAACCAGAGGATCCGTTTGTGTTTATGACATTTAATTTAGATGAATTGGAAAACAAATTTTTTGATGGATGTAATTTCGCTCCTCACGGGTTCTCGACGCAAGATGTCAAAAATGCGTGTTATTGGTTTACGGGCATAGAATTTTTTTGACGATTCGGGGCCCAAAGATATGAATTCAGGCTGCCTGCTTCTATTTCTAATACAAGAGGAGCGCGCTTTAATTTCCCAACATACCTTCAATTACGAGCTTAGTACTCAAAGACAAGATAAAACGCAAATAATAATTCGAAACGAGCAAGAAGAGGATGAAGATAGCCTAGCAGAACTGCCTCGTTTTTCTGGTAGTTCAGACCATCGTCAAGCTAAGCTAAAAATGCGCAGGCCGAGGAAGCTTTTTCTTTTTGCAAACCTTAGGCAGCGCCTATTTCAGGGTACGCACAATTAGCCGCTCATCCGCTCCCACGAATCCAGTCTCTGCGCCGTCTTCCTCATACTCTGTCAACCCATAAATTTGGCCTCAATGCCGTCCACGACCTCCGTGCTGCTCCCCTCTTCCTCCTTCTCCTCCTCCTCCACTCCCACGAGTCCGGCCTCAGCGCCGTCTTCCCCCAATCTTTCACTTCCGCTTAGCAACGTCCTGCGCTTAAAAATTCGGCGTCAATGTCCTCCGACCCAGGCTCACCATTGCAATTCGGCTTCAGTTCAAAAAATGGCCCACAACTTCATAGCTGGGAGTAGGTAGGAAGAGTGATGGTTAAAAAAGTTATCTAAAATTGTTGTTTTTATTTGTATGTAAAACATATTAATGTGCATTGTACTGTACTGCACTATACTTGCTATTCACCTTTCGTGCATTCGGCGTTGTGTGTAAGCTCAAATTCATCGACGACGGGCCAAAAAAGTAAAAAACTCTAAAAAACTTGATTTTGTCAGAATTGTATGTCCAAGAACGCAAATGTGCGTTAAATTATACTTGGATGCGTATTTTTTAATGTTACTGTTACCTTATGAGTATACTGTGAGCAGACTCGCAGCTAACAAACAAACAGAAAAAAAATGGCCGATCGAAAAGACTCGCCCCCGACACCACAGTCACTGTTCGACTGGCCCGAAACTCAAGAGCCCGATTTCGACTATCAGTGTCAAGCCTTTGTTCCCGCTCAAAGCCAAGCCAAAGTAACTGAGCTTTAAAGAGTGCAGACACAAAGTGCATTCAAATCTTCAAAAATATTTTTATGCTTTTTTCAGCCTTGGAGAGACAAAAAGAGCATATGCGTTCAATGCGGCTCGCCCAAATGGCGCCACTGCGATCAAAACAACGAAGCGAAACAGCCCAAGCCCTAGGATAGCAAACAAGACAACGCAAAGAATGATTGACATTTATTGCCGCCCCCTTTAAAACATGTTTGCTCATATGTCCAATGCGCAATCAATTTTTTTACAAAAAACGTATTTTTCTATCATAACTGCGTATGTTTAAAAAAACACCTGAAAGTACCTGATAAAACTAATAACAAATGCAACAAGCTGCAAACCCTTCCTCAATTTTCCACCCCGCCATACTCCTCGATACACTCCGCCTAAATGAAATAAATTGGCCGCATCTTCATCACCCCGTGCACTGTTGACGAGCGAACCAGCTCGTCTTCGTAGATTGTCTTCGTAGAGAGTCGTTGGGGGTTCCAGGAGGCGGATAAGCTACAGTCAATGCGGAAATAATTCTTTACCGCTGAAGAACGTAATTCTCTTCTTCCTTCCTATCAATATTGACCGACTGTCGTCGTTCAAATTGCGGCTTAATCACATTAGCAGTGACCACGAGAATGGGAGCTAATCTGGGCAAATAATTAAGAAAAAGATGTCTAATTTTTAGGTTTGTCTCCTCCGTTGACTCGTCCACATTGGCTCGCTCGACCGCTCTCGTGTAAGCTTCCAAAAGAAAACTTTTAAGAAAATTCGATTGATACGAAAATGTATGCAAAAAAAGAATATCTCAAGCCAAAAGAGTGAATACGATAGCCTGAAAAAAATCACACATGTTTGCGAGGCAACAAACCTTTTGGAAAAAAGTTTAAATTCCTGCCAAACGCGCCGAGTGTGCCCGTTCTACAGTAGGATTTGAAAGGCGTGTGGGGTGCTTACTTTGAGATTTTTCAGAATCGAACTTTCAAATTCTGACTTGTTATAAATCGATTGACTCATCAAAATTAAATTCGTGTTGCTATGATGCACACCGCCTTTGACAAAATCGTTTATTAAAGCCGATGCGTAAGCTTTGTCGTCCAGGTCGTCGAATACGACGCACGGAAATGGTTCGATGTAACCCTCAAAAAATTGACAGTCCGGGAATCCTCGATAAAATATAATCTTATCCCGTGAATTCTACTTCAAATAATCATATAAAGTTTGATGGAATAAATAAAAGAAATATATTTTCGAAAATTTGTTTTTAAAATATCTGACCGAATCCACTAATAGCCAACATAGCAACGAAGTTTTGCCAGAACCTAGAAAAATATAAATTTTTTATTTCCAAACTTTTCTAAAATTTAAGGCTTCTACCAGTCGGACCAAATATTCCCACGCTCGTTCCTCCGCCTATCAAATACTGTTTACGGCTCAACTTAAATGATAAAAAATTTTTCGCGTCAATTATAGTCATCTATTTTCTATTAGTTTTTTTTGCGCAATATTTGAGATCGCCCTCCCCCCTTGGGCTATAACCAGTCTTCGAGGACCTACCCCCTAAAACCAGACACCCTCCGCTTAGGGGGGGGGCCGCCAGACAGCTGCTGACAAGCTCGTTAACTGGCTTGGGGGGCGCCAGACAGCTGACGCACCACCCAGCCACGCGACACTCCAGCCACGCGCCACCGCCGCTAGGGGGCGCCCCCATCTAGCAGACATCGTCAGACTTAAACTTTTTAGTGGGTGCATTCCTAAAGTTGCCACGTTAAAATTCGACTGATTTTGGTATGTACTATGCTGCTTGTATATATGGACCCGATAGATCACAACGCTGATCGGGAGCTGTAGGAGAGTGGGGGATCCAGCTATATGTTCAAACGACAGGGTAACATCACTGCTGGTGCCTTTTGGCAATAATTTTCACCACGTATTGCCTCAAATTGCTGTAGGGCGCTCGGAAGGGGGTCCACTTGGGTGAAATTACCATTTTTTGCACTATTAGACCTCATAAAAACCATCCGGAGAGGCGCAGGGTAACTTTTAATAGCTTAATCGAATCAGGGAGGTGCGGGAAGCAATTCCTGACTGAAAAATGTTTTTTATCACAAAAGTTTCGGTTTTTGATAGGGGTCAATTTGAACAGAACAACCAAAAAAATTTAAAAACGCGGACAAAGTCTGCAGGATATAAATTGATGGCTCATTGATTGATCGGGATCGAAGGATTTATGGAAACGCTTATCAACTCAATAAATACGCACGAAAAAGCTATATAGGTCTGGAAAGGCAAGAGATTTAAAAAATGAGAATTATTTTTTTTGTTCGTTTTGAAAGCTGTCTATGCACAACAATGATAATAATACTTGAAGGATCGGGTTATACAAAAAATTTTAAAAAAAAGCGAGAAATTCAAATTGAAAAATTTACTTTAGAAAAAAGGTGTTCATAGAGAAAAGGAGTCTTATGAACAGTGACTGAAAATAACATTGGACGACAGAAGGAATGGTTTGTGAGAGCTCGCATTTTCTCTTATACTTGCGCGTGTCAGAAGCAAAACGGGGTCGCTGCATGAGCCATACAATGCGCCAACGTAATATTCATTGTTACACAGATATGGGAAAGTGGATCTGAAATCCTAGCCCTTTTCTTGCTAATGTAGAACTAAGAGCATGAAACTTACAAGACAGCAGCAAAGAACACTTTAACGGCAGGAAATTCAAATTCAAACTAAAACTTAATTTGTTAAAGATACAAATGAGGTCACGTCAATAAGAGAAGAGTAACATGCAATAAAAAAGTGTTCTTGCTTCGCATTGGAATCAAAAAATTCACTACTGTTCAAAATTATGTTCCACCCTGTGCGCAAGTAGATGTACGACGTTTAAATCTGCCGCCGCTTAGGCGGGTCATAGACGTGTATGCATAACGCCATTCGATAGAGAATTTATTTTTCTACAAAACTAGCATAAATTTGTAAGGTTAGGCTCGTTGTAACTTTTTTGGAGAATCACTCTAACGACAGCTAGTCAAAAAGTTGCCTTTTTCAGGTTTCCAAACCTTCCTCAACTCCGTCGATTTACTATCCAATATTATCAAAATGGCTCGAAGTTAGTGGTTTATTTGTTTTGATGAGAATCTATGACATTGTTGAGCTTTTTCCTGATAATTTTTGCGATTCATTTGCTCTGTAGATCTGAAAATCGATATCGATGCTCAGTCGATCTTGCATGATCGATTTCATCGATTTCTGGATATCTGTGTTGTCTGTATGATTTTTAACTCTGTGTTTTCTATTAGAGATGTTCAGAAACGTCAATATATATCGGAATTTGTAGCTGGAAAGATTATTCAGCCGCACAAAAGCGGATTGAAATCGAAAAAAATTGTCGAGGAATTGGCAAAAACAAAATCGAACAACGATTTTATACCAACCGATCGGGCAATTCGGAAATTTTCGGCAAAATATGAGCGAACGGGATCCGTGAAGTGATGATCTGGCCAAGGACGACGTCAAAAAACCACTGATCGCGACGATCGCCAGCTAAAAAGGATAGCGAAGAGCAAGCGAAAAAGTTCGCTCGGATTGATCGCAGAAGATTTCAGCAAATTATTTGGAATTTCGATAAGTAGGCATACTGTCCATCGTCGACTCAAAGAAATTGGATATCAAGTGTATCGATGTGCCAAAAAACCACTGATTAGCGAAAAAAATCCGCGAAATCGAATAAATCAGTGTCGAGCGAAAGCTGATCGACAATTGGACTACTGTAACAGAGTTTGGTGGTCCAATGAGTCTCGTTTTAAATTCATGTCGGATCGCCGAAAAAATTGTATCAGAAGGTCTGGGGAAAGATTTCGACCAGACCACGGCTCCTTCAAGCCTATACCCTATGTACAATTTGGCTACAGTAATCCTCTCGCCGCGGCTGGGTGTGCGCGGCCGAAAAAAAGGGGGAAATTTGGTGATTTGATGGCTTTAAAATTATTTTATTCAATAAGTAAGGGCAAAGATGAAAAACCGCTCTGTGTAGCGCCCCCTTTACCTAAAACCCATCGAATAAAAAAGATCCGACCAATTTTTCTTGAGTTTTGCTCGAGATATTCAGCCGCCCGCGTTGGAATGATGGACTTCGATGAAGATGATTGATTCAAAGGACCGTTTCGTCGAATATATGTTCTGATTGGTGAAAACAGGTAAGCAAAAATTGTTCTTCAGCCTTTTTTCTAGGAAGTAGGCATTACTCCATGACTGTGAGGCGTCTATTTTGCCGATAGGGAATTTTTGAAGCAGCAGTACTTTAAATGTGAATGATTTTGCGGGCGGCTAATTCATTTATCACCCAATCCTCATACGACCTCCGGGATGGTGTCAATACAAAGCAGAGAGGTCTCCGGGGCGCTACACAGAGGGTTTTATCGTTAGAATGTATTCGAAGGGAAATATAACAATTCAATGTCGCAGATACAATAAACATGCAACATTATTCTAAAATTATGATGGAAATTCGATCCAAAGTTCCCATTGGAAAATTTTTAAAGTTCTTCATCATCACTAGCTATTTGTTTATCAGTTCGATGCTCTTACGCTTGTTCTCGCAATTTTTTACAAAATACGGAGGAATATTCTATGGCCTAAACAGCGGCGCTAAATAGACGAAAAAAAAAAACGATCGGTTCGCCTATCAAGAAGAAATCTGATGAAGTATGGTGTGTGTGAATAGTTTGTGCATATTAAGAGTGGTGGAAAACTAGACGAGAAAATAAAGGGAATAGTCAATGACATACGAGCAGGCCGGACTTTCCCGGATCCACCTTCGCTTTATTCTTGTTGATATTGTGCTGTTTTGTCAGGGCGCTAAAAACTTGTCATCTTATGTCGTATTATGTTTTTCTGCTGTGAAACTACATGATGTTAATTGTGTCATATGTTTGTAAAGGTCTTGTTGCATGTTTCTTCAAAATGTTAAACTTTCACAGTCGTTCACAGAATTCGAGACTGCAATAAAAAAGCAATAGCTCTCAAAATGATAAACATGACTCTATGATATTTGAGTGATTATAAAAAATTCGTTCAGAATCGTGATAATTTTCAAAGTGTGAACGCGGGTCCAGCAGCCATTGATCACGGTAAAAGTGATTTCGACCGCAGGTTTAGCTGCTAATGACAAAACGTCATGAAATTCCGAAATGAACAAGTGAAGGAGCCGTGAGACTGCCTTCAAAACATGGTCAAGCATGGCGGGGTTGGTCTGATGGTTTGGGGATCTTTCTCCGCGGCTGGTGTTGGTCCATTGCATCGTGTTCATGGAAACGTTCGAGCGGTCGATAACATCGATATTTTGGAAAAAAATTTAATTTTGATGTTGAATAATCATGATCCGATGAAATTTACTAGCAAGATAATGCTCTATGTCACACGGCCAAGGTGGTCAAGAAATGGTTCGCCGATCGAAATATCGATTGGATCAATGATTTGCCCCCCCATCCCCCGTCATCAACCCAATCGAGAATTGTTGGAATTATGTCGATCGGAAATTGCGTAAAAATACTCACAAGAATGGTGACGAGCTTTGAAATGCTATTAAAACTATTTGGGAATCGATTCCGGTCGAATTTTGTCGAAATTTGGTCGATAGTGTTTCACGACGTTTAAAAGAAGTCAAGGACAACAAAGTAGGGCCAACGGAATATAGATCGGTATCATGTAACTTTTTGTCAATTCTAAAAAATTTTTTTTGATTTGTTCAGCATTAAATTTTTCTCCCACCGATGTAAGTTTCATGATAGTGTGATCATTATCTGCAATGATGCATGCACAAGAAGTTAAATACATCGGTATACGCACAGAGTGGAACATAATTTTGAACAGTAGTGGCAGTGTTGGTCGAGTAAACGGCAGAAAATTCAGGTTATAATTAAGGATGAAGGATGCGCCGACAAAATTTTTTAAATGTTAGGCTGCCAGTAAAAGCATGCAAATATTGTAAAAAAATTCTGCAAAATATTAGAAAAGACTCAATGTTAATTTTTCACAACCTCCGTTTTAAAATACTAAATCATGTATTCTTAACAAAAGCTTGTCACCCACAAAAATTAAATATTTTTTTCCATACACGGGTAAAAGACTCATCTTAGTCAAGCTAATGTCACACCGAGGAATTTAGAGGAAGATTGAGAGGAGGGCGACAGATTTTAAAAAATGATGCTGTTTGCACTCGAGATTGCATGTGCTCGAACGCGGCCAGTCCTCTAGGGGGTATCGTGGGCAGGTGGAGAAGAGTCAGGACTGAAAAAGTAGTGAAATTAGCGAAAAATTCATGAAATGAAACTAGGAAAGGTTGTACATGTGGTTTGACGCGCCTTTGGAGCAGGCTGGTCCAGGCTGACAAAAGGTGATCAAGAAAGATCCCGCCTGGCTACTGGCTGGTCACATGTACTCGTGGGTTTGTAGGGTTGACAAGTAGACCATAACAACTAGCTTTATTCATGTCACCAGGTGCGGCTGGTGACACTTATTAGACCTTGAATGACATTGATTGTTCATGGAATGGAGGATCTTGCATGCCTTGTATTTGATGGCTAATGCTAATAAATCACAAAAAGCTAATGCGGCACCTTATTTTGCGTGGAATAAGCCCATATAAACATCGGAGAATGCGCATTTCATAGTTCACTGAGTCATAGTTTCTTCTCTGCTATCACCAACAATTTGGTCGAATGTTCACTCGCTCTTTGAGAATGCAAAGGATGCGAATTTCACGATACAGCATTTGGCACCAGAGGAGTAAAATCTTCACTCATTGACGATAGACCCTAAAAGGTGCACACCCGCCAACACTCCAAAAATGTTAGTTTAAAAAATGTTTAGATAATGTACCTGGATTTAGCTTAGTGCTCTTGACTGACCAGGCCTCGAAGGTACGCAATTAGCATTTGCACAAAGCAAAATGGTTTGAGAGCGAGATGAGAGCTTGTTTCATGATCTCCCTGAGCCTTATCATAAACTGGATCATGGTGCAACAAAATCACGACGTTTTAGCATTGAGCCCCAGAGTTTGAAAAGCGCTACCAAACAAGTACAACATAAGCATGAAGAAACTGGTTTCGCAAAGCAGGGTAATGTAGATGAGGACAAGATTATCACGTCCCCCCCCCCCCGACACGAGGCAACGGAAATTCGATTGCTCCAGTGTTCTAAGCATCGTCACTAAGGGCTTGCACGGATATACTGAGTGAGGCTTATTCACGTTTGTCCGCCCAACATATACCCATGATTCCTTCATGTCCGAGTCATAGAGATGAAGCTAACATTCATGAGCAATTCTGATAGCAATTCGTAATAAATTACGTATATTGGCTTTAAATCGCTGCCATTATAATTTTCAAACCCAGACCCGCATATTAATGTTCTTTGGCAATAGGACAGACGACAGAACTGATAAACTCACTACAACAACTATGACTCCAAGTGTAAGCCCAACCCTTACCAGTGCGACTGACAAAAATGTTTTCCCTAGTTGTGTAACGTTCAAATGATGTCTTCTAAGTTCTCTCCTGAGCGTTCACCATTTCAAGCGTATGTTACATCCTAGCTCCTTGACCTATCTGTTCAGCTTTGGAGGGCTGCCAAATAAATTTTTAAGATGTGGAGAAAATCTGCAAGAAAGGCTATTTAAGCTTATTCTTGCAATGATTTAGCAAATCCTTTTTTACTTTCAAAGAGGAGCTACTAATATTCATCAGCATAAACTCCATGCATCGGCTCGAAAGTGACAAGCATGCAATACTGTACATCCCTGCGTTCTGAAACTCGATGCGCCCAATAGCTGCAAGAAAGTCCAGCGAAGATGAAGATTCCTCAAAATTCCTGCCTGAAACAGGAGATGATAAAATTGAAAGCGCTGTCCAGAGTAATAGCATTTTGCATAACATAGTCCATGAATATCCACTATACAAGAAGCGCATATGTGAGCATCGTCTAGGAGCTACCTTCCTCAAGCTGGTGACATAAATGAGGCTAGTTGTTATTGTCTAATTGTCAACCCTAAAAAACCCGCGAGTACATGTGACCAGCGAGTAGCCAGGCGGAATCTCTCTTGATCACTTTTTGTCAGCCTGGACTGGCCTGCTCTGAAGGCGCATCAAACCACATGTACTACCTTTCCTAGTTTCATGTCATGAATTTTTTGCTAATATTATTATACATGTAGACTAGCGGTAGATGATTAGTGATCACTGTTAACCGTCTACCATAGACGTATGGGCGAAAGCACTTTACGGCCAGTACACAGCTAAACCACAGAGCTCCGTGACTGCGCACCGACTCTTTTCCGAGGTCAAAACCCGACTCGCATAAGCCACTGGGTGTTGTTTCCCATCTTCGGCCTCCTGCGATAAGATCGCACCTAATCCTGTGTGACTCGCATCCGTATAGATAACGAGTGGGTTCGAGAAATCTTGATACCTCAGAACTGGGTACGAGCACAGTTTACGCTTCAGTAACTCGGAAGCCTGTGCTTGATGCTTCGTCCATACAAACTTGACCTTCCCGCATTTCTCATCTTGCTTATTTCTTGCTAAGGTTGCCCAAAATCTTGTCAACAGAGCGATTTCTTATCAAGAGGTCCTTATTTCTTGGTAAGCGTTAATTTTCTTAGTGAGATGGCTATTTCTTAATAAGATCACAGCTTTCTTAGTGAGCAAAAGATTTCTTAGTAAGCTTAGAAAGATCTTGAAACAGGTGTACAAAGTCTTAGTACCAATATCGTATTCTTATTAAGCATTCTTATCAGACTTATAAAAGATCGTCATCAACTGTGCTCATGAATCATACACTCATCGGTTATGACATATGGGTCTCTCAAAACAGCAATGCATCCATTACGAAAATCGTCGAAAGGAATAATGCAATAATTATCATCAGGCTCAACAACCAGAAAAAAGTTGCCATAAGGCCGCATGTCAGTCACTAAATTTTCACGCCACAGATTTGCAAGCAAAGGCAACTTTGGCTTTGGAAAATCATCGATCAGGAAATGCAACACGCGCAGTTTTTTGCACAAAGCATACAACCCCTCCTGGATGAGCAAAATTTTCCAAATAATGGCGTAGATCGGCTCACAATCGATAAAAAATTTGGCCAAAGACGTGCAAGCTTTCTCTCTTTTTTTTCGCTTGAATGAGATCTAATCAAGTTAGGACCGATCTTGATTATAAAGCAGCAATAAATCCTTGAAGGCTCAAGACCTGGAAATTTCGCCCAAATGACTCTCTTCTCTGATATCGTGCAATCCTGAGCATATGGTGCCTCCAGTATTTTAATAGAGCCAAGCTTCCTTGTAACAATGCTTTCTTTTTTCTTGCGAATACTTTTAACCAGTAAGAGCAGACCAGCCGTAGCTAAAAAGGTTTCTTAATTTAAGATGTCCCCTTTCCTGGAATAAAAAAATTGTACCTAATTGTTTTCTGGCATTCTTTTTCCAATCGAGAACGAATTTTTCCTCGCTAAACCGTCTGGCTACTTGCAACATTGTACCATGCGAGCTGGTAACCATCCTTGTCAGCATGCAATTAAATCCTTCGAATGCAAACGTTGAGTAATTGTGTAGCGGCCCGAGAAATTTGACAAATTTGGCGAGGTGACGAGTTGCATGCGCATTGTATGTTTGACCTTCATCGCCCAAAAATCGTGGTAACAATTCTTGCCAAATTGCCACAAGCTGCTCGACTTCATGAAGTTCTTTGAATCGAATCCAGTAATTATTCAGCCGCCTTGCAATTTCGTTGTGAATAAATAGCCAGTGGTAGAAATCATTTGCTTCCGCCAATGCCATTGCACGAGGCAACAAATGATCTAGAAACGCCAATGCGAAGACACAAAATTAAAAAATACTTTCACAGCACTTACCTTTCACAGCGGGAATAAGACCATACAACAGCAAATTCTTCATTTCGTAGGCTTTGAAGTACGACAAATTTCCGAGAGAGGGAATGGTCCGTGAAAAGTCAGCGGGAAATCGGATTTCGTTAAAAATAGAATCAATTTGAGTCATGTTTTGCCCCTTTCCCAGCGACCAACCATTGCCAGATCCTGAAAAATACAGTAGCGTACAAACGAATATATAACGATGAGACGATAAAAGAAATAACTCACCGAACAGACTATCCAATATCCGCTTGAAGACGCCTTCATAGGCTTGATGCATGAAGTCCAAAGGATTTTGGCAAAATGGATAAAAATGCAATTCACGTAATGGTGACGGTCCTTTCACACCATTGATTGCCGCATCATTCTCGCCAGCTGGAATTTGACAATAGGCGTTATTCCAAAAATTTGAATCTTTCTCCACGACAGACTTTTAATAAGTCCAGATACGACGTCCACTGCACGATTCACTCTGCTGCATGCAATCCATGCAGCCGAATCGTCTTATCAAACACATCGATAAGGCTACTTATTTTAAAAGCTCCCTATGCCGATGATATAGCTGTTTTATTTTTACTCCTGTAGTCTTATGCTCGGAACTAATAATCTCGACTTGCCAGCAGATCTTGACCCAAACCTAAATTTAGACCGGACCCAAACAACAGATTACTTACCATTGAACTGGACAACATTCCAGATCGACGCACGAGCTGGTAAATCAAACACCGTCGCCAAAATACGAACGCGAATTGTATAGATCTGTCCGCCAATACTTGCTGCGAATCCGACAGTGGACAAATATCTGAGTTCACGAACAGTTTCCTGAAATAAGAAACAAGTGATGTTTGGGCCAGCACACGCTACTTCCACATAAACAAAAATATTCTCACCATTAGAAACTTTTCCCAATTTGGTTTCGTCTCACTCTGCCAAAGAGCCAAGAGAATCGAGTTTTGAAATTTTGTTCTTATCACACGGGGCAATTCTGCAACGACTCCCAGCAAGGGCCAGAACGATCCAGATTTTGCTTTCGTAAAC
Source organism: Mesodorylaimus sp. YZB2_4 (assembly GCA_030248295.1). NCBI lineage: Eukaryota > Metazoa > Nematoda > Enoplea > Dorylaimida > Dorylaimidae > Mesodorylaimus > Mesodorylaimus sp. YZB2_4. The sequence goes on from JASANH010000666.1 coordinate 61,105, forward strand.
TTGGCACCGTCCGAGTTTATAACTAAATGAAGAACGAGCGAAAAACCATCAGGATTTGGGTATTTAGATCGATATAATTCTCCAGTCAATAAATCAGTCAACACTTCACCATTCATGGCGGTAGCTGCAGAAATGTTGAGGTTGTCCAAAATTTTCTCACCGTAATTGCTTATAATCATAACCAATTGTTTTTCGATGCTAAATACAGCAATATCAGCCGGTCTCGAATAACGTCCATCGCCTTTGCACGCATCAACGCAAGACTTGACAAATTTCCCATAACAGTCACCGCATATTTTCGACATCGACGGAAGAATCGTGAAGCGGTCATTGAGAACGTTTCTAATAATCCGTTTCATCACTTTGATGGAAGCTGGACAGCGATTTGATGTTGGCATGATAAACTGGAACATTTTGCAAATACCATCTATCGCGGTGTCGGGCAAATTATGCGACTGCTGGTAGGGAATAACCAAACAGCAAAAATCGTTCACTGAAAGTGGCGATGTGAATGGCTGCACGACTGAATGAATTAAAACAGGGGTAGCAATATCAAAATCATCGTCATCATCGTCATCTTCATTGGAAATGTGTAATTTGTTTGAGAATGCAACGCGCAAATTTGGTGTGCATGATTCGCCAAATATAGAATTGTCAGTAGTTGAGGTAAATAAGGGCGCAACGAACTCATCCAGCGCTGAACTTCCACCATCGTCATCGTCGGTCTGATATTTTGGAATCGTTTCAAAATTCTCGGATTCGAATTGCCATGCAGCTTCAGGAGATGATGCAGCTTCATTTCGATGTTGCTGTAACAAGCGGCTGATGTGATAGTTTTTTCGCATTTTTGGTAATGACATATTGAGCAGGTGAGACTGAATAGAACGACGATGAGCGGAAAATGCAAAACGTGTACAGATCGTAGATACAAAAATGCTGATTACCAGTGTTGCCAGATGCCACACATGGAAAATCGCCAAACGAGCCTGAAAATCCGCCAAAACCCGTCATTTCAAAATTTTAAAACCGCCAATAAATCCGCCACATCAAAAATTCTTTTCAAATGAAATTTCACGAAAAATATGCAAAAAAATCAACGCATTTCATACCAATGCCTCCAACGCATCAACAGCATCAAAAACATCATCAAAAATTAAATTTTCCACATCACTGATCTCAACGTTTTTATAAATATCACTGTTGAACAAGCTCAAAAAAACTTTGCAAGCTTCGAAACTAGACGATTTTACACCAAGAAATTTCAGTCCGAATCGAACTGCTAACACTGCTTCAACAGTTTCACAAGCCAGTCGATTTCGAAGATTCGTTTTGACTAGTGCCATCGCAGAGAAAGCTCGTTCGACCGTCGCATTCGAAAATGGTAAGCAGAAAAGATTCAAAGCGAAAATTGCGATGTTGCCAAACCGTGGATTTCCAGCAGCATCTTTGTTCTCCAAAACTTCGATCCAAAATTGCACCGAATCTTTGTCCGACCGATCGTAGAACAGGTGTAGAGATTGAAATTAGTCGTACGAACTTTCGATCGATGGGGTTAACGAACGAAAACGTTGGAGTAACGGCACAATGTTCTCAGACTTTCCAATATTTGTTGGACTGAGAACTCGAGCAATCGAAATGTTCGTAAAAATTGCGGCAACCGATCCTGGACCTGAAAACTCAAATTTTTAATTTCATTAGAGTAGAAGAAATATACAGAAATACCTGCTTTGCAGCCATAATTAAACATGATCGGCAGCGCTCCCATATGACATCTCGCATTGCTGGCTCGACGTTATTGATCAATGAAAGAAACTCGAATCCAAAGTCAACCATACTCGAAGCACTAAAATAAAAGTGTGTAGAAATTTTAAAACAACATATTAAAACTTCTAACCAACAGTAATCTCCGAATTCAAAATCCGTTATATCAGTCTCCAATCGGTGATGCTTTTCCAATTGACTGGGCGAAACGAATTTGCGTAATAAACTGAAACAAAGAGAATTATTTGATTGAAAATCTAAAAAAATATAAGATTACCTGACATAAAACATGTCTAATTCGTTCATTAATTTTAAGACATCCGCATCTTCGCTTTGAAATAATAAATTCTTTTCCACGAACGGTTCGAGGAACCATCGGCAAAACGATAAGTAAATCTGAAAAAACAGAAATTAACGAAAACGTTTGATAAAAGGTATTGATGAAAGGTATTTAATAATACTCTATTTTGAGGATCCTTCATCATGTCGTATAATTGGCGAGCGGTAAATCGTTGCCGAGAATGCGCTTCGGATTTTTCTGAGCCAAAAAATTGAACGAGTTCGTCCCATTGCTTCAGTATTGCATCGATGCATTGGAATAAGGATAACCAACGAACGTCAGGTAATTTGAGAATCTTCATTGACGCGGTACCATTGATGCTCTTGTAGAGCTGAAAAAATTAAATCATTTGATAAATGAAAAATTAATGAAAAAACGTACCTCCGCATATCGATCTTTTCGACTTCTGCTCGTGCAAAAATATCCGTAAATCTCTTTGACCAGAGTTTCCAAATGCGATGGAAGTTCGTCGAAAGCATATTCCGCCGCCTTATGCAACGAGTGGCAAACGCATCTGACCAACACCAGGTTTTCTTGCTTTTCTTTGAGACGAGCGTAGACGCCTGATTTTTCGCCAACGAGAACATTTGCTCCATCTGTCCCGAGGCCGATCAAATTGTTGATATTCAAGCCATCGTCTTGCAGAATATTCTAAATCGCTTACGTAATTGAATCGGCATCTTTTCCCTCCAGACGTACAAGTCTGAAAAATGCAAAATTGAAATATTATAATAAAAATTAAAATAACAAGCTTACCTGTAAAACGTTGTGACCATTTTTCTTAGTTTGACCGAGAAATAACGAAGCACCAAGCAAAGCATGGGGCACGTCGAAACATCTGTCGATTCGTCGATGAGCAAAGAAAATTTTCCAGAGCCAAGATCGTCGATAATCAATTTTCGAAATCCAACGCCAAGTACTCGACGAATTAATCTTCCGCATTTTGTTCGACCGAGCTAAAAATGAAAAAAATCAGTTCGGTTATTGATTAAAAAATATTATTAAAATAAATTTAGTACCTTTATCTTGTTTACAATCGCATCCTTTTTAACTGCGGGATCGTTTTTTGTGACGGATTTGATCAAATCGACTAAATCGTCAACTTGTCGAAATGCGATAGCCGATTCACAAATAAATGCAACAATTTTCAACTCGGATTTCTCCTGACCATCGGTGGATACGAATGAGCTGGTAATTTTTAAGTTTTCCGTTATAATTTTTTGCGTCGTTGCCATCGCCTTTTCGTGTTTTGAAGTCGACGCATGAGCTTTTAAATCGTTCAATCTTGCTCCGAGTTCCGTTTTGCAGTATTTGCACCATGGTTTGTTCGAGTTTCTTTGGCTTCGCATTGGCCAACCTGGAAAAAAAGAGCTGGAAAGAAAATACATGAAATTATGTTATATTTAATTACCTTTTAATTCTGGATAAGCTTCCCATTGTTTCTTGTACACTCGTTGGCCTTCGATACGCTTTTTCTTCACCGATTCACCAGAATAATCAGCTTTACGTTTCGAATTGCTTCTTCGATCATCTTCCGTATTGTCCTTGTTTTCAGAAGTACTGCTGAGCGAGTCCACCAAAACGATGCTACGATTTCCTTCATCGCCGTCGCTTTTTTCAATTGCTTCGTCATTCATTACGAAGAAAACCGAACGATCGTATTCGACGATGTCGGACGGAATACTGAGATAAAAACAAAAAATATGTAGAAAAACGAATTTATTTAAAAAATTATCTTTGGTTCCCAATCTTTGGTTTTGGCATGGCAATTTACATTCTTCATTCATTTTTGGTTTTGGTTGCGAAAAATACTTTCGCTTTTGTAGCAGACAATTGAAAATGTTATGTTATACTCAGAAAAGTGCCAGCGGTTAATTTAAATTGCATTTCTACAACCTTTTAAATACTTTTTATAAAAAAAATGTTAATTTTAATTGCATTTTTTACTAATATGAGCAAATTTTTATAAAATCGCCACATTCCGTCACAAAATAGCATAGTCCGCCACAAAATCCGGCAGAACCTCATCCCGCCAAAACGCCCGCCATGAAGGTCCAAAAACCGCCAATGTGGCGGAAAACCGCCACATCTGGCAACAGTTTCCTGAAATAAGAAACAAGTGATGTTTGGGCCAGCACACGCTACTTCCACATAAACAAAAATATTCTCACCATTAGAAACTTTTCCCAATTTGGTTTCGTCTCACTCTGCCAAAGAGCCAGGAGAATCGAGTTTTGAAATTTTGTTCTTATCACACGGGGCAATTCTGCAACGACTCCCAGCAAGGGCCAAAACGATCCAGATTTTGCTTTCGTAAACTTGGCACCATCCGAGTTTATAACTAAATGAAGAACGAGCGAAAAACCATCAGGATTTGGGTATTTAGATCGATATAATTCTCCGGTCAATAAATCAGTCAACACTTCACCATTCATGGCGGTAGCTGCAGAAATGTTGAGGTTGTCCAAAATTTTCTCACCGTAATTGCTTATAATCATAACCAATTGCTTTTCGATGCTAAATACAGCAATATTGGCCGGTCTCGAATAACGTCCATCGCCTTTGCACGCATCAACGCAAGACTTGACAAATTTCCTATAACAGTCACCGAATATTTTCGACATCGACGAAAGAATCGTGAAGCGGTCATTGAGAACGTTACTAATAATCCGTTTCATCACTTTGATAGAGGCTGGACAGCGATTTGATGTTGGCATGATAAACTGGAACATTTTGCAAATACCATCTATCGCGGTGTCGGGCAAATTATGCGACCGCTGGTAGGCAATAACCAAACAGCAAAAATCGTTCACTGAAAGTGGCGATGTGAATGGCTGCACGACTGAATAAATTGGAACAGGGGGAGCAATATCAAAATCATCGTCATCATCGTCATCTTCATTAGAAATGTTCAATTTGTTCGAGAATGCAACGCGCAAATTTGGTGTGCATGATTCGCCAAATATAGAATTGTCAGGAGTTAAGGTAAATAAGGGCGCAACGAACTCATCCAGCGCTGAACTTCCACCATCGTCATCGTCGGTCTGATATTTTGGAATCGTTTCAAAATTCTCAGATTCGAATTGCCATGCAGCTTCAGGGAATGATGCAGCTTCATTTCGATGTTGCTGTAACAAGCGGCTGATGTGATAGTTTTTTCGCATTTTTGGTAATGACATATTGAGCAGGTGAAACTAAATAAAACGACGATGAGCGGAAAATGCAAAACGTGGACAGATCGTAGATACAAAAATGCTGATTACTTCCCCTTTTCTTTTCTTCTCTATAGCATACTGTAACTGCTGCGCGCACAGCTGTCAGCATGTGCGACCGCTTATATCACTGCAAATCTTGTATGGCCAAGCCAAGCCACCCGTCTTTTGGAAAAGGGAGGGAAAGAATACGAGTATAGTCGAGAGTCTCTTTTAGATGTAATCATTACATAGATAATTACAACGAATATTAGTATCGACTAGATTAGTATTTCAATAATTTAGCAGTCATTTAGGCTAATCCATCTAAAATGGCTGATGCCTTGAATTTGCGTCAGAAAATAACAAATACGCAAAGATATAACGGTGAAGGTGAGTCAGTTATGGGCCTAGACCCATATACTGTATGTTTTCTGACATCGTTGGAGATAATTTTGTAAATAAAGTTGAAGAAGTCAATCTATCATTCTTTCAGGCGAACAAAAGCCTGTTTTTGCAGTGCTTTGCAGCAATGGCGATGCATTCGATGTACGGCTAAACAGTCATCTTTACTTTCCATCGTCCGCTGTCGCAGCTGGAACAATCGACCCATTAGAAAAGCGTTTACAATGGAAATATGGACAAATTGTTAACATTGTTGAAAACAAGAAGATCTACGAATGCGAAGTCTTCCGGATGTGTAAGGTCTACTTTTTTTGGCTGTGAGGTTTTATTGTAAACTATTACTTTTGTGGCTAAACTTCACTTTATGGAAAGTATCAAATTTAAAAAAACAGATATTACCAACGTTTTTTGCCCTGATGAAAAACCATAACACCGTTAAAATTTTGTGGCGGTCAAGCCACAAAAATATCTTGAATTTTATTCCGTTTCCGCATAGGCTTATGTGAAGGAAGCACGTGCAAATAAGAGGGACAAGCCGGCTAAGTATTCTGTTTCTTTGGAGGGAGGGTTAGAGGAAAGGGAGGTTTAGACCACTCCGAGCACGCCCTCCCAATGGCGATGAATCCATTTTGAGCCCCGGGGTGTCAGGGGGGGCCCACCAGCCCACCCACCAGGGCCGAATTGCTGCGTCGAGCGCTGAGAGCCCTAAATTCATAGCTGGTTTTTTGGTGCAAAGTACCTGCTAGCATAGTGGAGCTTAGCGTGTATGCGCTAAAACCTCGTCCCCATCGCTCTGCCTGAGCCACACAGACAGTGAGTCGCGCTCTATCATTGACCTTTCATCACTGAGTTTCCGTGTAAAGAAAGGTGACCGCCGCGAAATTTCAATTGATTAGTGGGTTTTCAGGGATGCTGGAGACCATAGTATCATTGGTTTTTGAAAGTTCGATACTTTTCATACAGTATATTTGTGCCACTTTTGTTTCTGTTGGATAGAAAGTTAACGAATATTGTACAATGGTTATGGTTTCAAGGTGTTACGGAAAAAGAGAAACAAGACGCCTTGGGAGAGCTCACGCAGCATTAAGTCAATGAAAGTCGAGCCAGAAACAACACCAGCTTCCGTGAAGGTGACTCGGTGGCATCATCACCAGATGTTTTTCTTGGCAACACCACGAAACGCTCAAGGAACCAAGAAGAATGCGAAGAAATTCTAAGCGGTGCTGGCTCGTTAGCTCGACATAGTCCAGGTAAGTTGCATTGAATTTTTTCAAAAGCTATAAATTTCTGGATTTTTTAATGTCTGCTCGCCAATCCTAGTTTGTATTTCACTCACTATCTCTTAGCTGCAAGCGAAGCCAGCCTACTTCTAGTAGTGATGGATTTTCCTCGTTTCAGGCACGAATGATGTGGATATTTTTGAGAATAGTGAGCGAGGTTCGTCATATTGTCAAAGCCTGCCAGATGCTGAGCCAACACTGAAAGATCTGTTGAACGCTGTATCCGCTATACGAACAACCATCACTGCGTTGGAAGCGGACCAGAAGTTGAGTTTTGGGAAGTTGGACCACCGGGTTGGAAAAATCGAGCAATGTATCCGAAATGGAGATGTAAGTAGCGCGAAAGTGAGGTTTTTTGGGTTGTTATGGTGTAACTGAGGTGACAAAGTCAAGATTGTTTTCACTTGATTTTTTCAGTTTGAGCCATACGGATGGGCTTGAAAAAATTTTTTGAAACACCTAAGTTTCTAGCTTGATTTTTGCAAGACTGAAAATTGAGTTTAAAAAATCAAGTTTTCAAAAACTTGATTTTTCCGAACTTCCATGGTGAGACATTCTGCTTTGATACCTGACCATGTGTAGCAAGTAAGGAATTCCTGGGTGGCTATTTATAACAAGCTTCTTGGCGCCATATTTTAACGCGAGTGCACATTATAAGGATGGCTCTGTCGAGAGTGCGGCCGACTCGCGACAGCAACTAGGACTGCAAGGAACTACGTCGGAGTGTATCCAATACCATTCGACACTCGATGGATATTCGTATCGCTGTACCTGAGAACTAAAGCTTAAAATTCGAGCTATTGTTACTTAATTCGAGGAGTAAGCGAGGAGCACTTGGCCGAGATATGCCTCCTGTACCCTCTGGCGATACCTGCATTTCATTGGGGCATGACGGCTGTCTTATGGCTACTGGGGACTACTGAGCAAGAGAGCACAAGGAGGCCCTCAGCGCATCAGCCTTTGAGGAAGCAGCCAGAACCATTCATGTAGCATCTTGCTGTATGAACTGTTTTGCAGTCAAGTAGGATATTACCAAAGGGGAATTTTCCTTTCCCGTTTTCGCAGGCCTTCCCTCCTCACAACAGGCATCAAAGAATCTCTTATCTGTTGAAACTCGAAAACATCAAGTTTTTGGGAACTCGATGTTTTTTTTCAAAACTCACTCTTTGAAAATTGAAAAAATCAGGCTAGAAACTTGATGTTTCGACAATTTTTTCAAGAATGAAATCAAAAGTGAGAAAATCTTGATTTGTCACCTGTGGTACACCGTCGTTGTGGCATGCAAAATTTAGGAAGAGTTTCTATAATTTTTCTCTGGGCTTGAAGAGAGGCCCTTTTGTCATGATTTTATGATCTTTCATGCCTTTGTAGATGACAAAGATTTTTTCTAAAAACGAGAAAAAGTCGTCAATTGATTCAGCAATCCGAAATGGATCTTGAAATCTGTTCCATTCAAATGAAATGGTAAATGAATGCCGCATTTTTCACAGTTTAGCGCTTCGCTTTGAAACTGTTTCGTTTTCAGAACCACTTCGACTGGATGGGCGTGAATTTCATGGAGAAAGTGAACTCATTTGTGAAAGGTACTTTGTTAATTTTCTCGCATTTTACTCACGCTCGTCCTATTTCAGGGTTTATTGACGCTCCGGATAAGTTTTACAAATCGTTAGCTTATCAGATTTGGGGCAAACGAAATCTCAGACATTGGAAGATCCCATCTGCTAAAGAGCGAGAGAGTGGTCGCCCATCTTTGAAGCAAAAGGATCCTCATGGTTTCAAAATGTTTCAGTGTAAGTTACTTCATTCTAGGTTTGTCATTAGTGCAGCTTCTCTTAATTTTTAGATGCTTCGGTGAAATTTTTTAAGAGAACCATGCCGAGTGTTAATTAGCAATCTATCGAGGTTGATATTGATGGCGTCGATAAACGATACTTGAACAGCATCACTACTTTGACGAATCAGTCTGGTTTAGATGCGAGAAGATCGCTCGGGTAAGAGCATGCCTTATGTATTACGTAATGTCAACTTGCTGAACTCTTTTTTTTTAGCATAACACCTGAAAAACTCGAAAACTGCTGGTACTATGATTTGATCGCAGCTGGACACCGACTACGTCCTGATTGGACGATTTGGGAAGAGTGCACTGACGAAGCTGCGGCCAAAGATGATCAAATCAAGATGATAAAATCTTACCAGTCCTGGTAAGAGTCGTGCTAAGACCTATGAAGAGTTTTAGCAAGATCTTGGTAAGATTTCAGTAAAATGGGAAATGCGGGTTATCCTTTGTCAACTCAAACAAAGGTTGTGTAATCCTGATCATCACCTGAGATTATCTCAATTATGCAATCCTGCATCATGCAACATTTCAGACGCCATGCATCTAATTTATCGTCGAATGCCAATCGAATTCTGAATCGCTTTTTCACAAGTGAAAGAAGAACTTTGCCTTGTTTTTGCAGTTTTATTGACCTGCGAATATTTTAAAGGAGATGGGTGGGCTGGTTTCTGGTAGGCCAGTTTCTGTCAGCACATTCATTGTTTTTGGTACCAAAAATGCAGGCAGGTAAACAATCTTGATCAGATAACATGTTTCTGTCAACACATTCATTGTTCATCAAATGAACTGTGCGCCAAGTGCGGATGCGAGCGGAAGGAAAGAAAAGCCTTGAAGACACATCTTCTTGAACGTCTGTATCCGACAATGATTCACGGAACGTGTCCAAGGTTGCTGTAGAGGGCTCTGCATCCGCGATGCACTGTACTGCGAATACTACAGCTTCCATAACTGTGCATGATTCCGCTAATAATTTCTGCGCTGCAATACTGCAAACTTCGAGCACGTCAAAATGTTCAAACATGTCCATTCCTCCTGGATATCAAAATAAAAATTTGAGTTTAAGTGTTTTAAAGTAACATCAAAAACAAAATGTAGAACTCCTGCATTCAGCAGGCCCTAGAAAGCTGCTCATCAGACACCAATTTCTGTTTGAGAAAACCCCTCAGCAAGGGGGGAGTGTGGCCCGCGAGCAGGTATGACCAGGAAAAAGGTGGCGGGATAAATATTGGCGTTTAATAGAAACTAGATTAGAGTTTCCAACGGTCTCTCAAAAATTGAGAATAAGGGTTTTTAAGGGTTCTTAATACGACGAAAATTAAAAAATTTTGCTAGAAAAAAGAAACGATTGGAGATTTTTTCTTTTCCCTGGACTTGCGAGACTTCTTTCTTTTCGGTTCGGCCGACGTTCCGCTAGTGCTCAGTCCATCACTTGCCGGGTCTGAAGGGGGCGAATTTGGTGGCGCCAACTTGTCTAAACGCTTAGACATAGTATCGATTCTTCCGACAAGACTGCCCATCAACTCCTGGACACTGGGTTTGTAGGACCCACCCGCTTTCGCAGGCTGGGTACCAACCTCACCGGCGTCCCCCCCTGGAACCCACTGTTCCGCCACTTCCACTCGACGCTGTTTCATTCGCCTTTGCAACCGCCCGATTGACCATACCCCGCAAGGCATCCGGGTGAAAAATCACTCGTCCGCCGCCCATCGAATAGATGGCCGCAAAGAACTGACCAACCGGTACTGTAACATGTCCATCCGGCACCCCAGGGGTGCTCGCTTTGGCTGCTGGCAAGAGCTGCTGTTTCGATGAAACGCATTCTCCCAATTTCTTCTTTCCGGACTCCATATCCAGCACTTCAAACTGATCGATTCGGAAAATTTGACTTGCTTTCTATGGATAGGAAGAAAAAGAGGTTATACCTAGGTTCAGTAGGTCCATGTCTACACTGGGCATTATCCTTGGGAGTTGATGACTCATTGCCCCAACGAAGTCGAGGTGAATCATGTCCCTTTTGACACCCCCACCCTTTTCGACTTGGATGGGTTTCCCTACCACACTTCAGGAGAGTAGTGGTAAAGTGTACGGCAAGGTCCTACATAGTCCTTTGGAGCTAGGTCCTGTATTAGAGTCCCACTCTTATAGTCCGAGGCGTCCTGATCTGGTGAGTTAAGGTAGGATTGTTCTACGAAACCAATATGAGCTCGTCTTTTCATGTCCTTGAAGCGCTTCAGTCTGTTCGTGAATTTTGGCTAGTCAATAAAGATTTGCTTCCAATTGAGTGGAGCCCCCTTGTAGGAACCCACCTAAGCACTACGCTTGGCGAGTCTTTGGCAGTCGAATCTCCCCCTGGTAAGTATCGCCCAATCAACGTATCGTTTTCGATTTCTAGGACCCCCACCCGTGCCCGTAACCGCACCGCTTGCCGCGGGCTAGGGGTAGACGAGGTGTTTATACTGCCTTGCCTGCTGAGTATTAGTTCCCTCGAGAATCAGTCGAAAAGTCGATCGATCGTCAAGGAGAGCCGCCTGAGTCCTGGCAAAGCAAACGCACGTCACCCACCCACCTTTCCGTGATACGGCGCCCTGCCGTCTACCGTCTAACAGAAGCCAAGCAAGCAAGGCCACCAAATTTTTCGAAGTGAATTAGTAACAGAACCGTCTGGCCCGCAAGCAAAGCGGGATCGCAAAGCAAGCAACTCAGCCAGCCAAGTGTTTTCCAGCCCACAACGGCCGCGAACCGTCGCACCGTTACCCAAGAATTCCAGCGAATCCATCTAGAAGCCGCTGCGAACCAAAACGTCCCTAGGCAGACCAGACGAGCACAGCAAAACGCACAGCTCGCAAACAATCCAGCCGGTTATCAAGAAGATAACAATCCCATTGTAGACCTCGTTCCAATAGGACCTGAGCAGCGAAATAGCCAACCGGGAAACTTACCTAACGGGCCACCTCCAGTCAAGAACTTTCAGTCAGGGCCTAGCCCCAAAGCCATGGCCGACCAAGAAAACGGAGTTGAACAGCAGAATAATTCCAATGCACCTGCAGCCCCTGGTCCGCAATTTGACTAAGCCGCAGCCATACAGGGCGCAGCCACAGCTGCAGCCCGAGCCGACAGAGCTGCAAATCCCAGTCCTTTCGCCGGATTGTTAGTCATGGCCAAGATGCCGCCGCCATTTTCAGGCAGCATGTCCAAAAGCTTAATCGATTGGCTCGTTGAATATCAAAATTTTGCCATGCGCATGCGCCTCGACAAGCATTGTGATGTGGCTTTGATTGAGAACGTCCAGGGGTTTGGTTTATTGATTACCACACCACATAAGTGATTTATTGCTCACTGGTGACTGGCCGTTGATACGGGTGGTATCGTTTGAATGACTGCTGAATGGCACAACCATGGCTGATCGTCGAAACGTTTACTGAATAATGCCGCACGAATGCCGAACGAAATTGATTAGACTCCCTTACACACGAAAATGCGCCTCCTTATAAACCCTCTCCCAATACACGTGCCTATAGAGTACAAGGTAAAACAAACAATGTCATAAAAGAAAAACCAGTATGGTTACAAAATCTGATGCACGCGTGTTAGATCCAAAAACATTTCTGGTTCCTGTCGCTTGGCCGCTTATGAACTTTGATCCATTTCAGAAACTAGCGCGGCCTCGATGTGGGTGCAAGATACAGGAAAAATGTGCAAACACCAGAACTGGCGGCAAATTCAAATACGGATGCTTCGTCACATACGCCCAGGGTTTGAGACGCAAGCGTCCTCGTGCGTCTTATTTCTTCTGTTGGCGATGAGATGACCAAGCTTGATAACGTTGCGTCTGAGGTGGATTCGTCCTCAATCCATGGCCACGAGTCCTGACGGGTACAGTCTCTTGGGACGTCGCTGACTTCATTGTTGGAGCTGCTATAGTTGAACTGGAGGTGGCTTAGCTCTTAGCATATTGTTGATTCGATTGTGTGGGTCCATCTGTCGTGGTGTTACTGGTTGATGTCGGTGCTAGCACTTGCGATTCCTGAGCTTGATCTGACTCAGTTTGGGACGACTTTTTCGATGGGACTATTGACTTGGGTGCAGACGGCATCGACGAGACGGCAGTAGGACGGGCGGGCGAAGATGGCGGCGTTGTAAAAGCAGGTGAACTTGATCGTGGTTCGTCGTTTGAGCGGATCGGGATCTCTTGCGCTGCTGAATCCATTCGTTCACTCGATTCTTGGACTGGTCCCGTCTCTGGAACCTGTGGCATGTCGTGGGCTTGTTCCTGTGCGACTCGCGGGACCATTTGTGTCGCAGGTAAATCCTCATCTTCGTCGTCGTCCACTGGTGGCAGTTGCCATGGTGCATAGCATTTCTTCAGACGGTTATTATGCACGAGCTTTGATGTTGCTGTTGGGTTTGTCCATTCCCTGATAACACTATCGACTTTCGTTGGCTTGGCTGATATGACATACGGACCTTACCACTTTGGTTGCAACTTAGCTCCCATGCCTTTTGGAACTCTTTGTAACCATACTAAGCTATTAATTGGGAGTTCGATGTCGTTGCTACTCTGATCATGGTCCTTTTTCTGTCGTTCCTGTGCTTCCAGCAGGTTCTTCCTGATCACTGCTTTCATGAGGTTCAACCCAGCTGCGATTTCATCTGCGAATGTCTTTGGGGTAGCAGGAGTTATTGGTTGTATGGACAGTTACCTTGAATACGTGGCTCTCGTCCAAACATGATCCTGTAGGGCGAGTACTTCAATGACGCCTGGATTGATGACCGATACGCAAAAAGGATGAATGGGAGAACAGTATCCCAAGACTGGTCATACTGTTTCATACAAATACCCAGCATGTTGCCTGGGACTTTGTTAGATCGTTCTGTCAACCCGTTGCACATGGGATGGTATGCGGTTGTGTTCTTTTTAGTGATATTGCAAAGCCTGCATACCTCCTGCATCACGCTGTTCAAAAACTCAGTGCCTCGATCTGACACAAGCTCGTTGCAGCTGCCATATCGACACAAAATGTCGCGAATGAAGACAGCAGCTACTCTCTTCGCTTCTTTATTGGGGATTGGTGTTGCCTTAACCCAGCGCGTGAAATAGTCCATGAAAACGATAATGTGCTGATTGCCTTGTTTTGTGGTTGGCAACGGCCCGAAAAGGTCTACTTTGAACCGCTCCCATTGTCCAGCGGTTGGAGGCAATGGGTGCAATGGTGAAACCTGCTTTTGCGTTGGGTCTCCAAACTGCGCACACAGAGGACACTGTTTGACGTAACGCTTGACATCTTGAAAATATCCGTCCCAGTAGTATCGTTGTGCTATTTTGTCAAAGGTCGTTCCTACGCCAAAATGTGCCGCGAATGTATCGCTATGGCATTGATGTAGGATATCGCCTTTCATGCTGTGCGGGACAACTATTTGGAAAACTGGTTTGGCATTCTTGCTCCAGCGCATCAGATGGACCAAGATACCATCTTTCATTAAGTATCTCGGTTTCTCGAGCAGAAATTGTTTAGCCATATTCTCGTCCATTGGCAATATGCCTTGCTCTAAGAAATCGATTCGAGCTCTCAGACCTGGATCTCCCGTTGATGCTGTGACAGATCATACAGTTGTGCGTTTGCTCCTAATTTACACAAATCGACTTGCGACACTTCTCGTTCGATCGCTAAGAAATCTGCTTCGCCAATGCTGGCTCGTGATAGAGCATACGTTTCCGTGTTTTCTTCCTGGCCGATACTTGCTCTGGAAATGCACGCCTGTCATATTTGCAATCCAATTAGCAAAACGTCGTGAGTTTTATTTTTGAAAATGTAGACTTATTGCAGATGGTCAGTGATGATCGTGAATTTCTGACTGTAGATATAGGGCTTGAACAGTTTGACTGCCCAGTAGACAGCTAAGCCTTCCAACTCAGTTACCGAATACCTGGTCTCGCTAGGTAACAGCGTTCTGCTAGCATAAGTCACAGGGTGCTCGACGCCATCATCGTCGTCACCCATAATTATGGCTCCTAGTCCTTCTTGACTGGCGTCTGTCAATATTGTGAATGGGCGTTTGAAATTTGGATACATTAAAATTGGCGCAGTAGTTAACTTTTTTTTTAATTCTTCAAACGCTTGCATCGCCTCCCTTCCAAAATCGAATTTCACATTTCCTTTTGTCAACTCGTTAAGAGGGCGAGCTATCCTCGGGAAGTTTTCGATGAAACGCCTGTAGAATGAACAAATGCCGAGAAAACGACGGAAAGTTTTTCTATCTTTTGGGATTGGCATTTTCTGATACGGCTTTTACTGTGCTGCTGTCTGGCTTTAACCCTTCCGCTGAGACGATGTGACCCAGGAATGGAATTTCCTTTCGCAAAAAGTTGCACTCAGAGAGCTTGCATCCGAGGTTTACTTTATGCAATCGCTGCAAGACGGCTTCTAGTCGTTTTTGGTGTTCCTCGAAGGTGTCCGCAAAAATCAGGACATCGTCTAAGTAGACTAAACATTTGTTCCACATGATTCCAGATAGCACTGCGCTCATGACACGCATGAAGACTGCGGGTTTATTGGTCAACCCGAAAGGCAATACCTTCCACTGGTAGTGACCACCACCAGGTACTCTGAAAGCTGTCTTCTCTCTGTCTCTTTCTTTCAGCTTTATTTGCCAATAGCCTGTTATGAGGTCCAGTGTGGAAAAGAATTTGGCTTCTGATAACGAGTCCAATAAATCGTCAATGCGTGGCAAAGGAAACTCGTCTCTGACAGTAATTTCATTCAGCTTTTTGAAATCCACGCAGAACCGGTATTCGTTCAACTTCTTAGGCACAAGACAAATAGGACTGGCCTAAGGACTGTGTGAGTCCTCGATTTGTTCACCTTCTTTTATTTCTTGGATCATTTTATCGACTATCTGTCTTTGGCAGAAGGGTAAACGACGAGGGGGTTGGTGGATCGGTGGATGTGATCCTGTATTAATAGCATGCTCGATTTCAATGTCGGCTGGCTTTAAACTGAGGGTGCTGGTTGCGAAAATACTCTTTGTTCGTGGAATGCCGCTCAAGATAGCCATGTCGTTTATTGGCGATGTGAAATCAGCTGCGAAGCACACGTCTTTCCCTTTATGCTGTTCTGATAGGGATTGTCCCCAGATAAAGTTCTCAGTGTGAGGTGGGATAGTTGTTGGTGTTCCCACTTCGATTGCATCCATGTGCTCTTTTCCTGCACTTGAGCAAATTTTGCTGCACTGCTCGATAATTGCTGCACTAACTGGCATCTTTTGTGAAAAGTCGAAACATAATTTGCCCATCTTGTCCATCATATCCCGTCCTATGATCTTTGTGACTGGCAGACCATCCAAGACATAGAGTGGATGGGTGATTCTTTTTCCCATGACTGCCACTTTGCACCTGACCAGAGTGCGAGCGACGGCTGCCGTGCCGTTAATCGATTTTATCGGGGCAGGTTTGCAATGGTTTACATCCAGCTAGGAATTTCTTTCCACCAGTGCACTCACCAATGGCTCGCTGATAAAACTTTTTCCTGCGCCTGTGTCTAGTAGGGCTTTGGCTCGTATGTTACTACTGATGAATTCCACCCATGGGACTGCTGCAGGAACAATTGATTCTCCTGAATTTGCGCCTATTTCTTCATCTGGATTTACTTCTCATCGTCAGTTTCTTTGCCTCCTGTGTTTGCGGCGTGCATATTTCCTTATTTTTATTTGTCCTATAATATATTCGCCGAGAACGGCCCGCATAAGTGGCAACCCACTTAGAAGACCCAAACAAAGGTCAATAACTGGCAAGAATGTCATGATGGCACAAACCAAAAATGTCAGTATTTCGCCAAGCACAAACGGTCTCTTCATCATTTCATATCGTTGTTTGATTCGTTGCATTGGCCAGGGCACCTTGATCCGGCTGAGCGATTGGCGCACTTCTGTTGACTGGTGCGACAACTGAATTCACTGGCTGAAAATCATCACATGAAAACAGCTCCCTATTGACGCCTGTGATGCAGCATTCCAAAAATCTCCCGATTGAAATTATTCTTCGTTCTCTTCCTCCAGTGCGGCGTGATGATTACCCCCTGGTTGGGACTCACGCTCACCTACGTTGTGATTTTGTTTATCAGCATGAGGACGCCCACTCACACCCCACCCACAGGACGTTCACGATGAGGTGCGCCTTTGCCTCTATGACAACGATTGGTTCGACTACCCAGATTATTGGAGAAGCTGGGGTTTGATCGATTACTAACCTGGTGTTCCGCAAGGACATGGGTTCTTGCACATTCATTCGCCGTTTGGACGCTTGATAGTGCACGCAATTTTGCCGAATGTGGCCAATGTTGCTACAATGCTCGCATCCTTGACCATTGGACTGGCTGTAGCGTTGATGAAACGAGGCCAACAAACGACAATCTTGGGCCGTGTGGTTCGTGAAACCATCGAAATGGCACACTTGACGTGGCTGATCTTGATTGCCGGATCCTCGCGACTGGTTGATTTGTGATCTGCTGCCACGGCCTTTAGGACCGTTCCGAAAACTCCCACGGCCTTGACCGAAAGTGGCATTCAACGTTGATGATAAATCGCCTTGTATGATGACGGCTGAAGAATTTAAGGAAAACATGCGTTGCGTCAACTCGGTGGCTGTGACAGCTGCAACAACCTCATCTGAAGGTTTAGCCAAATTTTTGTATGCGGCTTTCCAAAGTTTAGCATCGCTATGGTTAAGGTCATTGACTTTTAGACCGGCTATGAAACGTTCTTTTAGCACGACTTTTGAGCCTCATCTCCTATACCAACGTGAGCTTTCTTTACCAGATTTCTAAGGTCACGCAGGTAATCGGCTTCTATCTTATCTGGTGTTTTAGTCCTAGTTTGTAATTCCTAAAGCCATATTGCTACTTAAATCGGATTTGACAAATTATTAAATAAAAACGCTTCGGCATTATCATAGAAATTTTTAGCATTTGCTTCTGCGCTACGAAAAACTTCCAGAGCCCTGCTTTTCAAACATTTTTTCTATTCCAAAAACTTTTGGGCATGGTTTAGGCCATACACTAAGTCTGCCTGATACTCAAAATCCTCAAACCAATAAAGAACATCTCGCTCTCCGTTGTCAACGGGTTAGTGTCCCAAATGCGATAGAATGGTTGATATACTATTGCTCGCAAAACTTCTGCCATGACTGATGATTATTAGATTGACAATCAAGAACGTCGGGTTTTGACTGATCGGTTATGATGAGTACACGGGTTTTGGCCCAGTACGGTTTGCTAACCTCAGTTAACAGTTGTGCTGCCCGCCTGAGTGAACAACCACAGTGTCCTTGGGACTGCCTGGGTTTATTGTGTGATTGCAGACTGCCTCAGAATACTCAGTAACCGATTGCGGTTTGCCTGAGTTGATTGCCAATCTTTCTCCCCTGGTAAGACCTGAGCAGCCCCCAAATGTGATTTGGCTTGGATTGAGAACGTCTAGGGGTTTGGTTCATTGATTACCACACTACATAAGAGATTTATTGCTCACGGGTGACTGGCCGTTGATACGGGTGGTATCGTTTGAATGACCGCTTGAATGGCACAACCATGACTGATCGTCGAAACATTTACTGAATAATGCCGCACGAATGCCGAACGAAATTGAACAGACTCCCTTGCACATGAAAATGCGCCCCCTTATATACATTTCGTAATACACGTGCCTATAGAGTACAAGGTCAGACAAACAATGTCATAAAAGAAAAACCAGTATGCTTAGCACAAAATCTGATGCACGCGTGTTAGATCTGGAAACATTTCTGGTTCCTGTCGCTTGGCCGCTCATGAACTTTGATCCATCTCAGAAACTGGCGCGGCCTCGATGTGGGTGCAAGAAACAGGAAAAATGTGCAAACACCAGAACTGGCGGCAAATTTAAATACGGATGCTTCGTCACAGCAAGGCTGCATCGATAATCTGGGAGCCCACCTTACAGGACCTGGCTGTACCGCCTATAATGAAATACCATCTACCATGCCAGACCAAGGTCGATGGACTCACATTGAAGCGCCAATGCGAGCGCGCTTTTCAGAAGAGCGAGGTCTTGCTCTCCAAGAGTTGGAATTCATGAACCGCTCGTAGAAAGAAGGCGAAAGCGCCAAAGTTTATGACAACGCACTAAAGGAACTATCGAAAAACGTGTACCGTTATGCCACAGCTAATGTCTGCAACCGCACAGCATCTCCCAGATGATTGCCGAGGTCCTAACCAATTTCTCCCAGACCCGCCTAACCTCATTTTACCGCACCACTGAAAAACCTTTCACCCGTCATTCACCCCATTCGATCCAACCAAGCATTGTGGCTTTTGTCGAGCTAAAAATTATGCCTCTCGTAGCCATGAAGAGAGAGCAACTGTTTCAGAAAACTTCAGCCAGCCGCCACCCATTCACCAGTCCCGCATTCGGACATGAGAAGTCATCATTTTTGTAAGCTTTGCTAACGCACTCGGCATAAAACGGATGAATGCTTGCAATAGGGCGCCACCAATCGTCCAAGCCGCCGCCAACAGCACGATCCGCAATCAGCGCAAGGATGCCCCTTCTCCAGACACCAACCTGGTCAATTTTACTCCACTCGACCAAGCGCACCGAATGAATCCGCTACACTAAAACCACGTGTAAGCCATGATAAGTGTAGAAAGTCTGGCGGCGTAGGCCACTATGCGCGTGACTGTCCGTCTCCGCAGGTCCTTACCGTCCCGCACACCATGCACCAGACACCTAATCCGCTTTCCTTTGTCTTGTGGCAGCAGCACGCCATCACCATCCCAACCGTCGACGACCGCACTGTAGTCGCCTCCCATGTACCCAGCTTGTACAACCAGGAAGCCATCTACCTGGCTGCTTCATTCTATGGCCAAGTCGAGTTTAGCTATTTGAGGAATACCAACTTTTACTTTTTCACATTCCAGTATTGAGGTTGCGATGTCTTGTGGATCCGAGGATGGCTCATAGGGATGTCAAATTAGGATTTTCAGAGTGTGACAAGGCCAGATTATACTGTGTCGAGCCAAGGTGGCGTCGTGATCCGCAATATAATTTCTACTTGTTACACGCCTATCGAAGACGAGCAATAGCATCGGGTATTTGCTAGTTGATGTTGTGCACTGAAGCATTGCAATCTAAGACTGTAAGGGACATTCTGGATTTAGTGACTTCGGGTAACCGCGGATTCGAGTGTTCGTTTAAAACTGTGTTTGGCCAGCTAAGAGGCAGAGCAGAGTGTTGGGCTGCCAGGCGAAAAGATTTGAAAGCCATGGTGAGCGACTTGGGCCTGCTCACCTGATTTGTGACCTTATCAGCTGCAGAGTATAAGTGCGATGACATGAAGGACTTGCTAGTGACAATGAATGAGGATCTGATTGACGTAAACAACATGCGAGCGGGCGAGCGTTGTGTCATGGCTGCTGTGTACACGGCCAAGCATTTTAACAGACGATTCCTCAGTTTCTTTAACAATGTCGTTGAAGCTCGTGATGGGTCGCTAGGTGAAGTGATTGAGGTATTGGAGATACGAGTATCAGCAGCGCAGTGCCCCGCACATTTACATGGTTGTCTGGGTGGAGAATGCACCAAAAAGAGAGTGAACTCCGAAGAAGAAATTCTGATTTTTATACAAAAATATGAGAACATTCGGGCTGCCAGACAAACGAGAAGACCCTGTGTTGTACGATCCGGTCGTTAGACATCAGTGGCATACATGTAATCGGTACTGCAAGAAATTCAGAAAAGTCTTGCGCGGGTCTAACTTCATGTGCAGGTTCGACTTCTCCCGAGCACCAACGACTGATGCTATAGAGAAACCCAGTGCAAGGTTGCTGAAGAGATGCGAATGGCATAGGTGCCAGTGGGCTATAAGAGCTGCCAAGTACCAAACGAGAAATCGGGTTAAACGACTACTCTTAGGCCATGTTGCGCTTGTGGTGTCAAATATTGACGTGCAATTTTGCGGATATAAAAGTGAAGCCATCATTACGTATATCGTATCGTATTTGACAAAGATAGAGACAGCAGCTTTGGACAAAGTGGTTAATTGATATTGGGAAGTGCAAGTCGGTTTAAGGTCAGCTGTTTAGCTTTGCTAGCAGATGCTTGTCGATGCGAGAATGCGGTATTCACGAGGCAATCGATATCTTTAGTGGGGTATCTCTGTTCGGAAAATCAAAATCAGTCATGTATCTGCCTGCCAAGCAACCGTCTGACAGAATGCGCAGGTTGCAAGGACAAAAGGAATTGAAGGAATTGAGGGGAGATGACCATTTAGTCATTTAGTTAGTCATTTAGGATGTCATTTAGTCATGATGGGAGATTTTCCGCAACTAAAACCTCTCAAAGGCGATCGCTTATTTTGTAATTTAAAAAAATCTGCAGAGGATGATCGGCTACATATACGCTAGCGATTTGTTGCTATGTTTGAATGCGTACAGAAAGCTAACTGAGAATAAAAGACAGCGCAGCTGTTTCATGCTAGCAGGCATTTCAGACAGACTGCTGGTAGGTGGAATGACTGAGCAAGATGTGCAAGTCTTGCATTCGAGATCGATAAGCTTGCACGACGATGATGCATTATATATTGATCAACTGATCGATTCGTATTTAACTGTTCGGCAAAATGCGCTCAAGCTTGTCTGTCTGATGCCGAAACTGAGTATGTGCGAACAATTTAACAGACGTATGCTCGATATCATCAGCACTGCAAAAACATATACGCTAAGAGCTATCGACGACTTTGAGCCTCCATTTAGAAGCGCAAAAGAATCTGAGGGATTGCACAAGCTGTTGGCTGAATGTAAAGAAAAGTTGGTGACACGGCTGCTTTAGAAAGCGAAATGATGTTTACGGCTGGTGCCAGAGCGATGCAGCGCAGAAATGTCGATGTTGAGGAAGGCCTTGTCAATGTTTCTCTTGGGACAAGGACTAGCATTTGCTTGCAAGGGCACCCTAATTATCACAGAGTATTGGTCATGTTTGATTATATACACGAACCAAAACCTATTTGTCGTCCGCACGCGAAGTTTCCGCTAAGTGACAACCCAGATTCCCAGCTCCACTAAGATCCGCTGTGGATCCACCAATATCTCCATGGATCCACTGATTTACATGCATTCCACATGGATCCATGCCATTCCATAATAAATCCACGTGGATCCAAGATCCATCCACGTCGATCTCTACTGGAATCAGGTGGATAATCCGTGGAGCTGCATGGATTCCATCTGTGGATTCCACAGTGGATTCACAATGGATCCAGATGTGGATTCTGATGGATCCATATGGATCGACAGCGGAAAACATTAAGTTTATCCCGATATTGTATATATATATCCCAAAGCTACTGCATGTTGCATGCTGATAGTTCCAGGCTTGACGTATGGGAATTTAAACAGTACAAGATAGGCTTGGACTCTAAGAACCATATTGTGTCAGTCAACGAATGATGCGGAGAGCGAGTCTCCTATTTTCCGGATGTTACAACGCAAGACATTTCGAGATTGAGGTAGATGAATAAAACAAAATACACGTAGGGGGGACCCGACGGTACAGCCTACTACCCAGCTACCCCACCCGCCCACAACAGCAGCGGCCGTAAAAGCGACTGCTTATGACAAAACAAAGATGGCGTTCTGTTTTTGAGTTTTCGCGGGAAAATGTGCGCTGGCTTGGCTTTGCTTTGCGTGCGTCTTGCCCCCATGCATCCGCTCGCTCCCGTTTTTCAAGGAAGGAAAGACAAAAAGAGAGATCACTTCATTTCATTAGCCCGTACATTTTCTTATCTCACGTCGGCATTGGATTAGATTTTAGAATTTGGTAATTTCAATTCCGTTATTTGTCGTAAGAAAACTTTGAAGAAATTTTGTTGATATTCGTCGGTTCGGCGCCATGTTTTCAACCAGCTTTGGTACCTTTTTGCAAGTTCGACGGTATTTACATATCACAATAAGTTTTTTTTTAGTACTAAATCGGTTTAAAAAGATGTAGGCCGATATTTAAGGAATCGTGTTCGAATATTATTTCCTGATCCTAATTTTTAAAGTGCAGTTTGCAGCCAGGACACCAACAAAAAAGCGAAAGTGATTCACCGAGCCAAGATCTGTGACGGCTGTAAGAAGGTAAAGTACGCTGCAGGCCGAAATTTCTGATTTTCTACTTTTACCTTGAGACCTGAATTCTTCTTTCAGGCTGCGCGAATTCGACTGGGTATATAGTTCGATGAATCGAATCAAATTTCTGAAACGGAACATGAAAGTTCTGCTCAAAGATGTCGATTTCCGGCATCCGATAAGTTCGATTTCGATCCTGTCTTGAATTACAGTAGTACAATATTATTTCGCTAGCTCGGCGTTTTTTGCGGCTGTCATTTATGGGCGTTATCTTCTTGGCAAAAGTAAGTCTTGACTGGGGTCCTACCCGCAAAATCGGCCTAGGTGGTGTAGTTGTAATTTCAAGTGCTGGGTTGGACTTTGTCCATGAGCTTTGCCCCAACATGAAGGTCTGCCCCTAAAATTTTTAGAGTCGAGGCTTTATATTAAAGCGAGGATAATTTCACAGGTTTTTTTAAATATGTATGTATACTCTATGCAAAAACCATAACAAACTTGCAAACAGGTCCAAAAAATTGAATCGGTCAAAAAATGTTGGTGTACCTTAACACATTTTGAGACGTCACCTTCCATCAGGGTCATATAACACTGGAAAACTTGGGAAAATGAGAGAAAAAAGGGAATTGAACTCATCGGGTTTTGGAACTGATCCATCCCTCGCCGAGATAATCTTTGCAGGCAGGAAGTCCGTGATCTGTCACTCTGCCTTCTTCAAAACTGGGCTTGCATCAGAGAGGAATCCTTATCCAATACATTTACAACACTCAATCAGCATTTGTAATTTATAGCTCATATATTTTTAGCCTAACAGAGCTCGTGGCGTGGGGATTCGTGCCCAATATTTGATTCGTCAATGTTATGCTGGGACTCTGTCAATGCCGGCATACAATGCAGTAAGGCTTAGAGTGAGTTCTTTAGATTTCTCAGTGCTGATAGTGTTTGCTTGCAGAGTTCTTTAATGGACGAGGTCAACGTTTGGAAACTTACGATCAGAACTCACTGGGCCAGGTAATTACAATCGGCAGCGCTAGACCTAACGGCGTGAACACTTACTGGCCATAGCGAAGAAGCATTTAGACTGTCCAGACAATGAATTTTTCACACTTACGTCTGTAAGTGCATTCAAAAGTTTTGTAAACCGATTTTATGCATAGCTATGACTTGGCTCTGGCGGTTGGTGTCATATATGCTTCAAGTTTTATTCAATGTTATGTGCTATCTAGTCTTATTTAGATGCTTGTTTACATGGGAGCAAAGTAAATGATTTTTTTGTCCAGAATACAAATTTCTGCAGGAAGGAGTGGAGGTGGAAACAGTGAGCACCACCATGGATCCAAACGGAATGTTACCAATTCCATGTGGATTCCCCATAGTTCTTCGTTGGATCCATGCGGATATTCGTCATTTCCATTGAGGATCCACGTGGAAAACCAGCTGTTCCATGGTGGATTCCATGTGGACAGCCGTGTGGATCTCCATGGAGGAATAGAGATTTGCACGTGGATTCCATATGGAATCCATGGTGGAACCTATATTTTAGGGAATCTGGGAAAGTGAAGTCGTTTTCAGTTCCCATGACTTTTAGCATGCGCTTTGACCATTCACAAGTGTCACAGACTGACTATGGAGTATGTGATGGTAGATGCGTGCAATTCTGTTTTCGAAGAAGGTATGACATACGTGGCTCTAAGCCAGTCACCAGGTTGAATAGGCTAGACTTGACGAATTTCGATCCAGCTCCTGTCGTTGCAAGCAAGCAAGTTATAAATCAAATCAATAAATTACAGTCGTTGTTCAATCCAGAAAGTGCTCTATGTACCACCTGTAGTAATCGGAAATAGGCGGCGGTGACTGATCAAGACGAAAGACTTCCAGTTGCAAAATCGCAGAAACTGGAACACAAATCTTCTGAAAAGACTGCAAACGACCAGAGCAAATGTGCTGAAAAAGTGATCGACCGACCAAAACAAAAACATCAGCCGTAACAGAAGAAGTAACTATTAGGAAATATGCCTAGATAACTCAGTTTTTATTGGCCCAGATTTATGAACAACGAACGCTACATCTGTTATGCTAATTGTGTATTGCAAATAATGTTTTTTTGCCCGTTGCTGATAAGCTGCGAAAGGTTCATAATACAGATACGAATGTAATCAAGAAGCTATCAGTGTTATATTTGCAATATAGTAGTAGGTTAGCCACAAAAGACCATCGTTTATTATCCGCGAAGCAAGTTAATAAATGCCTCGGTGCTGGATTTCAAACGAGCGCGCAGCAATGTGCTTTGGAGTACTTGTGCGCCCTGTTAGACGGATTAGATTGCCAACAAATGTTCCAGTTGACAACTTCGCTGGTTAGACAGTGCCCAGTTTGCTTGGCTGTTTTAAATGGGCACAAAAAGGTGGCAAATACATTGCCCTTGGGAATTTTCCAAAACACAGACAGTTCGCAGATAGATTTTGGAGCGGCAGTAAGCAGCTGTGTGTGTTTAGAGTGTGCGTTCGAACATGTTGGTTGTGGGCATAAGCGTAGCATGGAATATCGCATAATAATCAATATGCAAAAATATATAGTCGTAAACTCAGCTCGGCGTACAATGCAGAATGGAGTAGAAGTATTTGACGGTCGCAGATTTACTCGTTTCGATTGTTAGCAAATGTTGTCGGAGATACTATGTACCGTTTGACTTGTGCAGTTTACCATGAAAACACTGATACGACCACAGATCGATTGCATATGCTCGAGCAAGAGTGTATCAGTGACCTTCCCACAGGAATTTTGCGGGGAGTTGCCAGTGCCCATGGGCACTACTATTCGATTAGTAGAAACGTCGATTACGGCTGGGTTCTATGCGGCGATGACGACGTGAGACAATTGCAGATGTTTCCTAGCGATTTAGTCGATGCTGTATTTTTTGGTATGCGAGCGAGTTAGGCAAAGTAGCCAAATTACTGACGGCTTACCTGTATTAGCAACAACGAATAATGTGCGACGTAACATGGCAAGAGTACCATATCTTAGGTATCATATCATATCTCAAGTATCTTTGATAATAACGAGATAAAAAACCTGCTACAGGCAGTAGGACAATGCACCTAAGGATTATTTGAAACATCGGAGCGGTCAGAAGCTAACAGAGAATGAAACTGTCGTTGATAATTTTGCATACACTACTTATTGTTAGTTGTCTGCATACTTGGTAGTCGAAAGGGTGTATCACGTCCATAATGCGAGTATTACTGTGAATAAAATGTTTGCCGAATCACGCAAGCAGTACAGTTTATGATATTGAACAACATGATGATGTGAGAGCATGATATTGAGTGATGCAGAGGAGATATCTATGCAATGGAGATCGAGTTGCCAGGCGTAGTTGGTGGCCGAACATATACGTGAGAAACAGATTGTGGTATGAATAAACAAAGGCAATTACAATTCACGCAAATAGGCTATAGATTTTAGCACATGAGCATGTAGACAGAGAGAGACACTGACACATGTAAGCAATGAGGCTCAGATGGACATGGACATACACACGCACTGACCATCAGGGCCGACTGTGGCCTAAATTTACTCCATCCTGCTACGGATGGAAAGTCGTCACAAAATTTATCTTATCGCATTAGCTGCCACATAAATATATACTGTATCTCCGATGTTTGCTAGTCGATCCCTCCTGTGAAGTCGATTTATTTGCCACAGGTAACTCGATGTCCTTGTTTAAATCTTCTCTAGTCCTGTTCTTATTCCACTTTTCTGCTTAAAAAAGGAGCGACAAAACCAACGTGGCCTATGATATCGGCAACACTCTTAAAATCACCAGTTTTGTCGAATGCATTAGTCGAAGTGACCCGAGTATGGAACCAAGCATATCTGTGTCACGAGAGTTAAAAAATTCAGGTAACATAGTTTTGTTCTCCCCTCAAACCACCACAAAAAGTAACAGAATTCATCCTGTCATTCATAGCCATATGACGGTGAACCTTTTTGGGCAAACACGTGGCATCAATTCGTCTCATCGACGACGCCGACTCACGCATTCGAGTTTGGCTCAGTCGAAATCGATTTGAAAACTGGCGCTCGAATGTATCTCGAATGTCTGAATATTCGCTGCCGTGTTTAACTGACCTCACCAGCGAAAGATAGTACAGTCGAGTTCACTTATAGTCATACCGGATAATGTCACAGTCCGGTTATTATCAAAGGTTTCCAAGGTCTTGAATTTCTTCCCTATACTTTGTGTGCATATTGAGTTTGCTTATCATCATGGTGACTTTGGCTTAGTCCGCTTACTGTCACATAAATTTCTCGGCCAAGCGGATTAAGTATGACAAAATAGTCACATTTACACTCAGTCACATGTCAGTCTGAAAACGCGAAAAAACGCTTGAATGAAGGCGAATGGCACCTCTATGCTTCAGCTTTGATCTGACTGATCCCAATATTTTGGATTTCTCTGGTTACAAAACAGCGTTTCGTCTTCAAAAACGCTAGGATTATATGCAAATGATACAAAATGGCGATGAAACGCATGAAAATGAAGTTTTGGCCCTTTCAGAGTGTACTGTACTTCAGTTTCAGTCACACTCCGGATGTTGTCACATTTTCTTCCAGAGCTTCCTAAGCGGACTAGACTTTATATCGCTCACAAGCACTGGATAAGTATTCGAAAAACGATGGCTAGGCGGAATTTCACGGTAAGCGTGGGCCTTGAAAAGTGATATTTTACGCTTCACAAAAAGGGGAATAACGAAGGAGCCAATCAACGCTGCTTATGTACTTCACTAAAAGCAGCATCTTGGGATGAGGCGGAGTTTTTTTGACGGAGACTTTGCATTTTTGTTGCACATTCTTCTCCATGCTTGTCGCACAGTTACTCTGGTCACTTTTTTGTGCTATCGGATGAGATTAGGGGGCGGGGGTGGTTAAAGACGGAGTACACTCTACATCGCACATTCGAAGTCCGAAAAAAAAATTCGAATTTTTCAAACAGCATCCAAAATCACTGCGTGTTGCATAATGTTTTCGAATTTCACGCGCTGGATCCCAAGAAAAATGGAGAAACGCATATTTTTTCAAACTTTCGCGATACCGTGTGCTTGACCAAGAGAACGTTGCGAGCGCGTCTAGACCAGTGCGCACACCGAAAATTTTTAAAATTTTTCCCCATGTCTGCTAGAACAGCGAAGAAGAAACTGCCTGAGTCCGCGAAAGGAGATACCTGGCTTCAGTATCTCGTTGTCCTAATCAACAGTAAAATGGCGACAGGAGGATCTTATTTGGAAACGACTTTCCGAAATTCTGATTTTGATGAAGGAACAAGCTCAGATGACTTGGAGATCGAGCAGTCGATGCCTTGGTCAAGAGGCTACGGTTTCAAACCAGCTTTGTGATAATTGTCGCGTCAGTACTCTACGAAATCTGAAAGAGGCATTCTCTTGTTGTAAACTGGCCGCTTGCGCAGCCATACAACAAAAGATCGACAAAAGATTGGAGAATCTGTCCGTGTCGTCTTGAATACCTTATTTACGAGCTGTTGCTTGGCTGGCTCCTGCATACTAGGCGCGTGGACGCGTGCGGGCGTGCGAGCGCGCGTGCGTGAACGAAAATTCAGGTTATACTTCACGCGTGAAAGCCAGCGTGGGCGCGTGCGTGAAGATGGCGCGTGCGTGAGAGAATGGGGGGGAGGGGGTCGCGTGAACACGTGACGCCCTCCCTCTGCAGTCTTCTATATTATCTAATCTTAATCGCTTAGCCCCGCAGCGTGGTCAATCCACCAAGCATTTCATTTGAGTAGCCCTGTGCCCTGTGAGGGGACATTTGAAGTCTGAATTTATGCGGGAACATCTCACAAATGGTGAGACCTAAAATAAACTTGAAAAAGGCGTTCGAAAGCTCATCATCTTGCGGTTCAATATATTTAAAATCTCTCTAAGACCACGTGTTAGGGACATATGGGCCAGATCGCTCAAGTACACATTTTTATGTGTATTTTCATAAGGAGGAGGTGAAAAGTATATTTGACTTTTGCATCACCATGCACTCATGGGGTACTTACTACTGAGCACGAAAAATAACGGGGTCAAATTTTCCACTTTGAAAAGTCTCGGTCGACCCTTGCAGAAACCATGTCTCAAAAAACTCATTAAACAGTAATCCATGACGTAGATTTAACAAATTTGACAAAACCGTCGTATTGTTTAATAAATTCAACCTTTTTCTGAACTTTTTCCTTTTTACTACTGAAAAAACAAGTGAGATTCAAGGCTCCACGCGCGTGCGTGATTGATCCAGGAAAAGTCATTTTGGTCCGCACGCCACGCACCGCGTGCACGCTTAGCGTTCACGCGACCATCACGCGAGCCCAACTTTTTCGACCGGCATACTTCGACGCAGCGCGTGGCGTGGCCGCGTGATCACGTGACCGACCACCACGCGCTATGATGCTGGTTTGGCAGACGAGCAAAAAATGAAAACGACAGAAAGGTTGATGCGCGAACAAGTGAATGAATTAGAAATAAGTCGTTTAATTCAACAACAACTACGAGAATTAGGAAAATGGATCGAAAATCGAACTTGGTATCAACGCCATGTCAACGCCCTTCCTCCGAGCGTGAAATTTGGAATTGATGGTTGGTACCAAGACGGAAATTATGAGTCAGAGAACGAAACATCTGATAACGAATATGATGGTCCGTTGCCAAATCCAGAGGCTTGAAAAATTAAACACGATCTGTTGTTTTTTTTTAATTTCCATTGGCGTTGCTGTGATGTTTTGCAGGGACGAGAAAATTTTTGTACCGTTGGGGAGGTATTAGACTAACATAATCTTTTAACATCTGTTTCGTGTTCTGCAGAACTCAGGTACGAAGGCCGTATTCCAGAAGCGTTTTCCAGCGAGATATTTACAATGAGGCGATTGGTTTCCAGCCAGAGGCCGTATTTCAGTTAGCTCGCTGCAAAATAGAGACACAAAAGAAAAATTCCAGCGAGGTGACTGTGTCTTATTCCACTGAGCTCGCTGTGAAAGTTAATTGACTGTAGAAGTGACTATAGAAACGCCTAACTTTTTTGCACCAATTCCAGTAACAAAAATAGGGTCGTAGTGATTCACCAATGACGGCTCGCAGATTCCTGCGACTTCTGCATGCATTTTGCTGTCACCAACAGTTCGTACATAGGTACTAACGCTGTGGACCACGGATTAAGTGATTTTAGGAGTGTTCAAAGCGGTTGTACAGAGATGTGTGCGAATGTCGGATGAAGAAAATAAAATACAGGTCATGATTTCTTCAATCTTTCCTACCTTCTTACATTTATTCCATCCTACTCCCACACTTTATACATTCATTTTTCTCAGTTTTCACTTCTTCTTACACGAATTCCTCCCTTTTCGATGACGCTTTTAGGAGAGCTCAAAGTGTCAGAGGAAACTGCAAATGTTCCATCTCAAAAGTATATGCACCGGAGTTTCGCTAACTCCTTGAAACGTGCGCCCCTGAGGTAAAAAGGAATCTACGGAATGTTATGTCCGTGGAGCCAGATTAGAGAACTGAACCTTTGCTTATCACATGTACAGTAAATGATCATCGAAAAGATAAAGCTCTTCTTCAGTCTGAAATGCAGAGGATACTGTATGTCTAACGACTGAACTGTTGATCACCTTGTACTTGGACCACCCGACCCACCTTCCCGTTCGATATCAAAACTGGGCTGAACACCACCCTTTTTGATTTTCTGCCCTTGGCCAAGCAGAGAATCACGCGAAACAAACAATACAGCGTAGAATATAAATGTACAACGAGCAGTCTTTCTCTTATTATTCAGACAGATTTGAACTCGTGCTAAAGATGTACTGGCTACATCGGTAACATGTGCCCGTATAAACTGCAACTTGTTACCCCACTTTTCGCGCCCATCATCAGTTTGCTCCTTACTCTTTTGCGACCGCGGTTTCACCATTTTGAATTCGAGTCGACAACGCACCCAGTCAACGGGTCAATGCAAAAGCAGAATGCAAGAATGACACAATCCAAAGGCCGCCTACCAGGGGTCTCTCTCCACTTTACACTCCCCAAGACCGCTTTCGTCTGGCTCTTTACGACTCTCACATCTTTATTCCGCGACACCTTGCGCGCATTCTCTCCATGGCGGCTCGCACAACACCAATCGAACATCCGCAGTCTCATACATTCTGTACTGTGAGAAAAAGGCGCGAAAGCAATACGGTTTCTTCGTGAAAAATATTGCCCTTTCTTTTCAAAATTAAACTACTCATGTTGGCCGGCTCAGGTTGCCTTTCGGCACTTCGGAAAGGTCTTTGAAAAGTACGAAATCTTTTGCTAATTATGATAAGATTAGCAAAAGCTGACCTGAGCAAAAACTCTAGGTGCAGTGCATTTCATCTCACTAATCGATGATTTGCGCCAGAGCCCGTCACAACTTGATTTCCTGGCAACTTGATCTTGAAATGGTGCCCCCGCAGTGCGCCAACGATAGGCACGTGTGGTAAGTGGCCAGAACTATTCTTGCTTCTCTGAAATTCCAATTTCCTTAGAAATCTAGTGCTTTGAAGAAGGTGCCAAGCTTGCCCGGTCATTTATCTAAAGGGGCGTCGTACCTGCAAGCGAGTCCTTTCAGTCAAAGGTTAGACACCAGCGAGCTTTTCTCTGCTGCGTCAGCCAGGAAGGCAGCAAGCATGCCTCTCCCTGCTGAAGACATTCACAAAGTCGAGGCATGGCGGCAAGAAGGGTTTGGCTTGTGTGATAACTTTGCATTGAAGGAAGGGGAATCGAGGGAATCTAAGGAAAAACGTGCGTGCAAAGCTGGATGGGAGAATTGAACCTATGCTTATCACGTGGCATTGGTCGTTAGAAGTATGGCTCAAATCCCCTCTTTGTTTTGAAAGGCAAAGGGGTCTGCCTCTTGACTGGGCTGCTTTCCACTACTAGTTGGTTCTTTTTGCCCCTCCCATCTTGTCAGATCAAAAACATGCTGAACAACATCGTGGCCCGGTAGGAAATCGTGCGAAACAATCATCAAGAAACAGTATTTGATTATACAAAGACCCTTTCTTTTACTAACATGAAACTTTTATTGGAAACCTGAAAAATCGGCCCTCTCATTGACCACTTCATCTCTGAACCGCTATTGGGACAACTCACCGCAAAACTACCATTGTTATAGTGTAAAAGCTCGCTGGATAACAGTAACAGGCGAGCGAAAGCATCAGAAGATTTTTCCCAGTCACCTTCGACAGTTGACTAGACTTTTCTAGCGACAAAATTTTATGAAATGGCTTTTTATATACTTTCTGCTCAGTGACTGTGTTATCAGACTCGGTGTCTGGAGCAAGACGGGCTTTAGGGTGTGCTCGAGCGTCAATATTCTTTTCGACCACTGCTGAAAAAAGGAGTCTGCCCAGTGACTGTGTTAACGGACACAGTGACTGAAACTTTGTAACTGGAAGTGTTTCTGTACAAGCAAACGCATCCACCTCGCTGGAGTCCAAACGCCTCATTGTAAAATCTCGCTGGAAAACGCTTCTGGAATACGGTCTTCGAACCCGAGTTCTGCGCGACATGAAGAAGATGTTAAAAGATTATGCTAGTCTTCTTAATCATCAAAATTTAGCAACACGCCGTTCGTTTTAAAAACCAATCAGGAGCGGGAAAGGAGGCACGGCTAACTGAAACCGAGATTCACTAAATTTGAATTTCCCGCCAAAAAATGGGTGGGCGGGATACTTTAGATACTCTGGTTCGCTAACCATACTTTACCCTGTGCGCGATGGTTGTCTGCTAGAAGGCGGGAAAGGACGCACGGCTAACTTAGTTAAGATGACGTCACCAACGCTTAAGGATAGTCTCAAAAATGGCCCCTTAGGGGTTCTAAGTATACTACTTAAATTATGACTATATTTCATATAAGCTAAATTTACAAATTTAACAATATATATATATTTGCAATCGATGTCGGCAAAGGGGACACGACAGAGAGACCGCCCCTTCAATCCACCGACAAAGGCACGCCGCATGGATCGAGTGGCGGCCAGTGTTGCCATGCTGAAAATGATTCCCGCAGCTCACAACCCTAAAAATGGCCAAAAACGGCCATTAAAATTTTTGAAGCCGTTACATAAACTGCCATCATAAGAAACGATCAAGTTCGCAACTCAGCGAGTTTCCAGAACAAGCAGCATTATCCGAATAACAACATCTTTACTCCAACAAATCGTGTCATGACCAGAACAGATCTATCTGTCTTCCAAAACGTCTAAAGCCGCGTACACATCATTAAATTCAAGCTTGTTATCACCATCCAGACAGAAATAGAGCTAATTTCAGTAATCAGCACCAGAAATAGAGTAAATTTCTGACGTGAACCATTTGAGCATTTTCTTTGGTGCAGTATAACTAGCGGGCGTTACACGAATAAACTTCAAACCGTAACGAACTTGCAAGACCGAATCAACAGTATCACTTATAAGCCTATTCCTCGGATTAATTTTGACTGAAGCCATTAAAGAAAACACCCTTTCAAATGCAGCATTGGAAAATGGAAGTGATAATAACCGCAAAGCAAACACAGAGATATTACCAAAACGTCCATTCCCTCCAGCGTCCTTGTTGCCATGCACCTCCGACCAAAACGAAACAGCGTCTGAATTCCCAACATCGTAATCCTCGTAGACCATTGCCAAAGATCGATATTCGTCTAAGGCTGACTGGATATCGGGCGACAAACAGTGGAAACGTTGAAGCAACGGCACGATCATTCTTTCTCCTCGTCCACTGATCACATTCGCTGGACTCAAATATTCCAGTAAGCGAAGCGTGTTCATGCTAGCTGGCAAGCGTGTACGAACCTGAACAAAGAAACAATTCTCAGATCAATGATTTCTCAGAGAAAACGCAAGTTTACCTGACGTGCAGCTTCTACCAAACATAGTTTGCACCGCTCTTTGATCACTTCCCGATCCGCAGCGTTTCCGACCGTGTTGATAGCGTCCAAAAATTCAATACCGAAATCGACCATGCCCAAGTGGCTAAAAAGTAAAGCAGTCGAGTATACTTATACTGTGGAGATGATCATAAACGTCCTTACCACAAATGCCTTTCGAAATCAAATTCCATCATATCCATATTCGAAGATCGAAAATTGTCTAGTTGTCCAATGACCACAATCTTCCTCAATAAGCTAAAATGAAATGATTTCAGTATTTATGTAGGCACAGGAGGTGGAAGAATTAAAGCAAGAAAACTCACTTGTAATAAAAAAGATCGATTTCATGGACCAGTTTCAAAACGTCCGCATTTTCCGATTGAAAAAGCACGTTTTTATCGATAAATGGTTTCAAGAAGAATCGACAAAATTTTAGATACACCTTAAAAAAGGAAGATGCTGGAATGGAAATTCAATAAAAAGACTAGAAACGGAGGTACCTTGTTTGTCGGATCTGACAGCATGTCATACAGACGTCGTGCGGTGGATCGCTGCTCCCATACTCCAGATTCTCGCTCTACCGCAAAAAACGCAACTAATTCGTCCCACTGTTTCAACAAAGCGTCGACGCATAAGTATAAAGAAAGTCACCTGACGCCGTGTAATTTGAGGAGTTTTCGAGGCATCGATCCATTCATTTGATTGTATAACTGAAAAACACAAATTTGGAACACTTCATACTAGAGTAGAGGAGCATCATACCTGCTTATAGCGATCCTGACGGCTGCTGCTTCGACAAAAGTAGGCGTAAACCTCTCCGACAATAGATTCCAAATGCGCTGGAAGCTTTGCGAAAGCATACTCAGCCGCTTTATGCAACGAGTGGCAAGCGCATTTGATCAAGACGAGTTCCGGTTGCAGTTCTTGTAAACGAGCGATAACACCCGAATGTTGCCCAACCAACGTATTCGCTCCATCAGTGCCTAATCCGACCATATTCTTAACATCCAATTTGTCTTCCTCCAAGGCGATGAGAATAGCTGATGTAATCTGTTCCGCCATCTTTCCATCCAAGCGAATCATTCTGAGATAATGCATAAATAAAGTAATAAATGTCCTGACACCTGTAAATGTCATAAATTCCTTTACCTGTAAAACGTTGTCACAACCTGGTGTCGTTCGAAAGAGTAATAACAGATGACCACGCAAAGCATAGGTAAAATGGACACATCCGTCGATTCATCCATCAGTAAAGAAAACTTCCCATCGCCGAGATCATTAAGCAATATTTTCCGAAACCCAGGGCCAAGGACTCGCGTTATCAGCTTCGTACATTTGGTTCTGCCAAGCTGAAAAGAAATAGAAAAACTCTTGAGTTTGAAGCTGCCATTTTTTATCGTATTACTCCAGGCCTACATCAAAATTTCCTATGCAATTCATGGCTATACTGTGGCATAAAAATAAGCTTACCTTCAAACTCTTTGCAGTTCCATCCTTCCTCACGACCGATTTGATAAGATCAATAAAATTATCTACTTGACGAAAGGCGATGCCCGAGTCGGCGATAAATGCGGCGATTTTCATTTCAGCGATCTTCTGTTCATCCAAAATCGGTGGCTTGGCAAAAGATATGATCGACGTTGCAACGAATTCCTTAGCAGCTTTCACTGATTTCAGATGCTTCTCCGTGGTTGCATGAGCCTTCAGATCGTATAATTTGGCATTCATTTCGCAACTGCAATATTTGCATCTTGCCTTTTTTGAATCAGTAGCTGGTCCCAACCACTCTGTAACAGAGAAGCCCAGTTCTAAACTATGAAAATGAACATCAATAATTGTGGTCTAAACTGATTACCTTTCAGCTCGGGAAAAGTTTCCCAGACTTTCTGATAATGACGAATTCTTCACGCTTCTTTTTTGGATTGCCGCCGCCGCCTCGTTTTTGTCTTTTCGTTCCTGCTGAAGAAACTGTAGCAGATCGACGTTCATCTTCGGTATTATAATCAGTGCCATCACTGCTTTCGGAGTCAACCACAACTGAGATCATTTCTTCACCCTCCGCTATCACGACTAAACGAATCGACTATCGAGTGTCACTCACTCACATAGTGATAGACAATCAGATCAGGTGGTAGGTACCTCCCTCCGCCCATGGATATACTGAACCCCATGGATATGTATACTGTTCAGTATCAGTGCCGTGCGCTTTTTTGGACATTATTACAGTAAGATTGCACGCGAACACGGAGTGTTTTGTAGTAAGCGGCAGTGAACCAGAGAATCAACGTTAAAAGCGCTAAATTTCGAACAAAAACCTTAAACCGGCCACATCCACGATGAAAAGGTGAAAATGGCCACAAAACCCGCCACAACAGTCGCCCGGCCACAGAACCCGCAGCAGGACACAATTCCGGCCAAAAGTGGCCGGAAAAGGCCACGTCTGGCAACGCTGCTTCACACGAATCAGCGATTCATGCAGTTGAAAAAATGTGTTTCGGCGACTCCGAAGTAGATTCACAAATGAGCCGACCTCTTTAATGTAGGTCGCTCTGGCCTCAGGAGTGCGGAATTCATTCACAATGGACGGCTTCTTAGATAAATGGGCCTGGACCTCCTTTCGAACAGGCCTCAACGAACGAAGAACGGTAGTCATTATGCACGTTCTGCTACCATGTCTTATCCAACGTGCACCTTTCCACTATCCTTGCTGTTACTACTACTGACCCATAATATACACGAACACACAGTTAAATAGGGGGCGGCGCTGATCCGCCTCTGGTCGCTATAAACTAGAAAATTCTCGCGCGGGCTACATGCGCGACAACTGGTCCCGCCCAGTGACCCTGCATGGGTCCGAATCGGAGAGGATGTTCGAGTCGCTCCCACGATAGTGGACGCATGGTCCGAAGTAACTAAGACTCATTAGTCAAGACAGTCATGCAAGGACCCTGCAGGCAGGAGCAGACATACAACGTAAAGCAGCGGCCAGAGCCACGAAGTACTCCAGCGCCACTTTGTTGGCAGTGGAGAGGCACAGGAAGAACTTCTTGGATCGGTGCAGGTGGGGTTGGTCGACTTCGAGAGAATGGCTCCAGTCTGATATGTGTGAGCACAAGGACCATATGGGTTCTCGACTAAGGGAGTAGCCGCAGGCGTCGGCTATCAAAGGGGTTCTGACGGACATGAGCCACAAATGCCCCCTCAAGAACATACAGTATCACTCTCTTCTTTCAGATTTTTATGCAACACATCAACGAGTCTGTAGGTAACAGATTATACTATTTGAAGCGCAAGGCTCAAAGCTCAAAATTTGGACTTATCAAGATCAACAGCAAGATATGACAAATATGACAAGTAATCTTACCAAAACTTAATATGACAAGGAAAACCACGTAACAGCTTAAAGTTAAAACAGCCAACAAGTGGATGTCTTCCTATATCTATGCGACCCTCTACGACCCCCTCTGATTAATACTTGTTATAACTTTGGTAACCCTCCCTAACCTCATTCAAAACGTGCAACAGGAAGCATTCAGCGGTGTCTTCAGACTCAAACCAATGCTCGCTCACTTTAACTGACTCCGAGCACACATGGGCCTTGAAATCGCCTATATCTTCTTTCAAAAGTGATCGTCGAATCCAAAGGCACAGTTCTGCAACCAGTGAATAACTGAACAAACTTGGAGACAGACTGCTTCGAACTCGGATCTGAAAGAGTAACATAAAGCTGACACGCAACTGAATTTCAGCGCACGAGTGAGCGCGGCAGCACGTACAGTACGTGATGCATTTTATCTGCATGACAAATCCTAGAGCCCCTTTCGAGAGGGAGCCAAGGTCCCAGGTCCCAGACACCCCCAAATCCTCACCGTCGTCTGGTTGTTCAGTAACTTAAAAACACTCTGTATCAGTGCTTCTTGATAGTATTCGTAACCTTGATCGGCCTCAGTAGTAACGAATTTCGAGACTTGTTCTTTCGTCATCGAGCATTCGTTGATTTTAGGAAAATAGGCACCCGACGATACGTCAGCAATGACGACTCCTCCCGCGCGCCCGCACAATTTCAGAAAAGCTTGGTACTTGCAAATACTTTTGAGCCCGTCGACTAAAATGTCAAGAGGCAAGGTCTCCACATTGTGTGCAGAGTGGGAATGCTAATGCTCACCCAGTTAAGCAAGTTGAGACGATCTTTTGATCAGGGCATAGTAACGTTACTGAGCGATTTGGCTCACGACGCCATCGCGGTCCGATTTTTGAATTTTGTAAAACCCGCGTCGACTTTCCGTTGTGTAATAAAGCCGGGTAGGAGCTATAGTGTGATAGCAGAAATCCTACCGTTGGCTCAGGCTCGTTAACTAGCACACCGCCACTTCGGCACTATCGCTTTTACTTTTTCTCAACAAAGCAGAGAAGGACCGACCGTACAGTGCAACTCCCAACTTTCCACTGCCATCAGCATCGAATAGACACATAATGAAATGGTAATGGAAGGTCAAGAGGTCGGTGGGTGCTCGCATGGGAATGTCCAATACCTTGAGTTTGAGGAGCGAAGCGGCAGCTGCTATCGGGTGGAAAGTCAAGCAAGTTAATCTGGTGGTAAAATACTGCGTGGCCTAAACTAGTGTTTGTCGGGCGGTCGTCGGCGTGGGAAATAAGCGTGGAAATATAATTGTTTGTGTATGAGATGAGAAGAGGCGATGTCCGGTTTTCTTTGCTAATGTCATACAGACGATACCTTGCCATTAGTTCTTTACATTACAGTCGCTGCCACCCAAGTGTAGCCAGTTTGCACTCCGCTGTCTTTAATAATAGCGACCAGTTCGTGATTCTATGAGTCCGTCAATTCGCCTTCGCCACTGACTAAAACCTAAAAAATTGGGTGCGCCTAGAAATGTATTCTCTTAATTAACACGTAAATCAAAGTTATTCCTTTATCTCGTTGCACTAACAAACTCACCTTTCGCAGCAGCTGCTGCATCTCGTGAGACAGTTTATCTTCCATTGCAGCCTGTAGACGATCTGGTTTGATCCCGCTTATTGCGGCTTTCATAATCTCCGCTAAGCCAGCCATAATGTACTGACCATGGCGAACAATAGGACCCATAAATTGCCCGCATCGGAAATATTCCCGCTCCATTAGCAGATCTGTGGCAGCTGTGACAACAAGGCGGTCATCTTGCCCTGAACAAAATCGCCCTGTTAGCGATAGCACTTTCACCATATAAAATTTATTATTGTTATTATTACCTTCGAACATAGGGTCCAAGATTTGCTCACGAATCGCTTTCAAATACGTGTTTGTATGCTTCTGTGATAGATAGCGCATCGGCGACAATTGCAGCGGCTTCCGCAACCATGCGTCGAGCGAGCTGTTAAAAGAATTATATGTCAGCCACACCTACAACTCTGGCTCATTCCACTTGAAACCTGAAGCGGCTTATAGATTATTCGCCCATCTCTGGCCACGAGATCGTTTGTTCTGGCGATGATAAACAACTATCGCGTGCCGGGCCCCACCATTGAACGAGCGACTATCGCGACGAAATGAGCGTTGGCGCTGGGTAGAGTGACGGTTTGAGTGACCCCATGGATTATGTCATGACTCAACAGTCGCCAATAATTATATTGGCCGGAAAAAAATTTGACAACACCAATGAAGCGAGCGCGTTAATACATCAAGATCGAGCCTGCTTCATCACAGCCTACAAGAAAGTTGGTTAGCCTATGTGTGCATTTTCTTGATGATGCACCTATCAATTTACCTTGGCCCCAATTTTCGTCATTGACGTTTTCGACGAGCGCTTTCCCATCAGACAGAATGGGGTACCTGATCGGGCAATCCTGTCACGTTCGAAAACTAGACAAAGAAGAAAATTTCCCATGTTTCATCGGTCTAGAAAGAAACATGTTTCACTTTTAGATAATCAACTCGTAACATTACGAGCGACTCGACGCGATCCCAGTTTTTAGATTTGATAGATCGCGTGAGTCGTTTCACAGCGACCAGCTCCTCGCCATTGAATAAAATATTTGCGCAGACTACGAAGGCATCGTGAGCACGGGCCTTGACATACTGATACGCCGCCTTGGCCAAATTAAAATTGTGTCAGAAAAGTGACACACGTGCGGGATAGAAATGGGATAATACAATTACGTCCTCAGTAATATATCGACATTTTTCAAGTTCGTTCGATCAAAAAAGCCACGTTCTCCTGAAATGTGGGAAGCACTCTATTTTGTTGAGGAAACAAAGTCTATCTAGCTATCTAATATTTTGAGAAATCACTGATCATAAAATCTCCTCGCTGCCACCCGACGCCACGCCTTCAACACGTGACCATGCATACCCCCGTGCTTAGCCACATGCGCACTGACCTCGCCGAAAATCCCTCACTGTACTTTTCACAGCCCACACACGTGAAATATACGCACCCCACCCCTCGTCTATACTTTTTATACCCTATTCCCAAGGTAAGCGCTTACGATGAATTGCACAACGCACCGCAACGCGGCTGTCTGCAACAAACACGCTCAGCTACGTACACCGCGTGTCGCCACGATACCCCATTCCTCTGACTTTTTACCTCGAACCATCGAGAAAAAACCCAAAAATACTTTTATCTTCTCCAGCGTGAAATTCTTCGCACACTTCATCCATAAAATACCTATGTCGTCACTAAAAATTTCGAGAAATCACTGATCATAACATCACCTCGCTGCCACCCGCCGCCTTTCCTCCAACGCGTACGTATAGTTATACCCCCGCGTGCAATACTGCCGCCTTTTGCACCGACTTGCATAGGTCAACACACAATATTTTCCACAGGCCTCACACGCAAAACATACCATAATTAAATTCGACATGTATACACATGCAGAGTGACCACAGCCCAACGCGGTTTCTTACTTGTCTTCAGACCAGAGTGGCGTGGTCAGGGAGCAACTAACTTACGAGGGAGCCTATTTGAGTGTCCTCCTCAATTTCGGGTCAAAAACCAAAGAAAAACATCACAAATGACCATAGAAACAGTTTGCCAAAATTTTAGCTGCCAATGGCCACGTGGTCAGCTGTGACCAGCGGTCAAAGTTGGCTGGTTTACGCGCTCGAATTCGAATTCCTATAGTAGCGGTGGGCGGAGCTACCATGGTACCTGAGCGTCATTCTTACTTCAAAACCTCCAGAAGGCGGAGACTAGAAGAAGTGTGCATCTGGAAAAGTGCGCTAGTCTTGATCCAGGCTTGAAACCAGGCTTGAAACTTTCCTTTCTTTCCATCCAAGATCAGAGAAATTTCGAGAAACAAGAGTTTTGGAGAAGTTTTTTGTTTTTCAATAAAAGTAATTTGCTTTGTTTATTGGGGGGGGGGGGGGGAAATTTTATAGAAGCATTGTCATGTTTAAAAGGGTAGCTAGAATTTTTACGAGGTAAATGCGCATCATCTTATTTCTTTTTCAGATTTCGACGAGAAACTGATATCGATCGATATCGTTCGTAGGAAGTCTTCATTTTTTTGGTAAGTGTCCGTTCTGTCGATTTGTTTGTGAATAAGTGTCCAGGTTCGAGGAGATGCAAAAGTTTTTCCCAAAAAATGACGTCCAAGGTAATTTAAAATCAAGTTTTGAAAAAGTGATAAAAAAGTTGAGATTTGCTGCTAAAAATGTGTCACCGATACTTACTTACAGTTGTTAAAAGATTCGATAGGAAATTCAGG
This sequence comes from Mesodorylaimus sp. YZB2_4, assembly GCA_030248295.1. NCBI lineage: Eukaryota > Metazoa > Nematoda > Enoplea > Dorylaimida > Dorylaimidae > Mesodorylaimus > Mesodorylaimus sp. YZB2_4. The sequence goes on from JASANH010000666.1 coordinate 102,705, forward strand.
ATCGTCCTCCAAAACTGTGGCATTTTGACGAATTTCTAAATTTTTATGAAGAAACGAGTTTTTGATTGAATTCATGAAACTATATCGAATATCTGAAAAATGATGGGCGGAAATTAATGTTGCCCTGCCAATTTCGACGATTTCCAGTGTAGCAACTGGTTTTTCATGTTATTCACGATCAGAAATGATGTTTGAAACTTTCTTGAAGCAAGTGTCTTGGGAACTTGTTTATTTCAAGTCATGATTGTGTTTCCGATGCCTCATGCTCCATGACGCTAATTATAGGAGGAAGCGACGCGCAAGTATGTGGAGCCGAGTCGACGCATCCGTAAGCCATCGCGTGCTGTTGAGGTCACGGACAGTATCGACGTGGCGGATTTGGACAGAAGAGACCAGGTAAGTTTGGGAAGTGCTCAGCCAGCATAGGGCCAATACTCTAGAGGTCAGGTCGGGGTCGAGGTCAAAGGGTTCAGGTCAGGTCAAGGTCGAGGTCAAAGGGTTCTGGTCAGGTCGAGGTCGAGGTCAAAGGGTTCAGGTCAGGTCGGGGTCGAGGTCAAAGGGTTCAGGTCAGGTCGGGGTCGAGGTCAAAGGGTTCAGGTCAGGTCGGGGTAATTAAAGTTGCCCTGCCAATTTCGACAATTTCCAGTGTAGCAACTGGTTTTTCATGTTATTCACGATCAGAAATGATGTTTGAAACTTTCTTGAAGCAAGTGTCTTGGGAACTTGTTTATTTCAAGTCATGATTGTGTTTCCGATGCCTCATGCTCTATGACGCTAATTATAGGAGGAAGCGACGCGCAGGTATGTGGAGCCGAGTCGACGCATCTGTAAGCCATCGCGTGCTGTTGAGGTCACAGACAGTATCGACGTGGCGGATTTGGACAGAAGAGACCAGGTAAGTTTGGGAAGTGCTCAGCCAGCATAGGGCCAATACTCTAGAGGTCAGGTCGGGGTCGAGGTCAAAGGGTTCAGGTCAGGTCGGGGTCGAGGTTAAAGGGTTCAGGTCAGGTCGGGGTCGAGGTCAAAGGGTTCAGGTCAGGTCGGGGTCGAGGTCAAAGGGTTCAGGTCTGGTCGGGGTCGAGGTCAAAGGGTTAAGGTCAGGTCGGGGTCGAGGTCGAAGGATTAGGTCTGGTCGAGGCTCCTGGAGGGTCCCCTTTTTAAACTGGGAAACTGTGCAGTGCTGGTGAAGCTTTTTGACCCCTTTGTCGTTTTTCCTCGATGTCGTGGCCAAGGGTGGCTACCCCTGACCGCGGCCAAACAGCAAGAAATGCCAACTTTGTCATAATACTGAAGCCGCATGTTTTCAGGAGTAAATGTAAGAGATCAGCGAGGCATATTGCATGGGCGTGCAGAAATAACGGCTACCCCTGGACCACATAACGATTTGGTGTGATGCGTTCGATCGTGGCTGAAATACACCAACTAAATGCCGCTGATCGATATGCAACTGGTCGAGCCGAGAAGCCTTTTGGGTGCGCAAGGTGTGGCGTAAGTGCTATTGGTTTTGGCGGACGATAGTAGCGTCGAGACCCATATTATTATCGAAGTGGATGCTCATTGATGATGAGGCCATGATTTTGAGAAAGACTTTGGGGTCTCGTCGATTTGAAGGGAGGAATTGGAGCTTGTTTTAACTCCCTCTGCCAAGTCTAGGTGCTGTGTTCTTGATGTCCAAAATGCTGTCTTCACGACCATGGGCAAGGCCACGATGGAAAGATAAACGCGGGTATTTTAAAAGATTTGTTTAAAAATTTTGTAACGCGAATATACGGTTATGGAATTAAGTGCTGTCTTGAATAAAATGGTGCAGCAAGTGGTTTCGTGAGCCTTGATGTACAGTAGTTATGGCTGTAGTAATGCGGACTTTGAAAAGGTTTCATTAGTTTGGAAGGCGCCTCGGTTCTTTTTTCAGTTGCACACGTTTTTATAGCTTCAAGGAGAACAATGAATGCGAACGGCGAGGGCGGCGGTGGAGGTGGCGGCGGGAGAGGTGGCGGCGGACGAGGTGGCGGCGGCAGAGGTGGTGGCGGTGGGAGCAGCAGCGAATGGACGCGTCGGCTGAGGCCGAAGACGACAGCGACTGCTTCCACGCCGCCACCACGGCCATGGTTAAGACGGCTGCGGCCACGCTTGGCCAAATTTTGAAAGAGTTGCTGCGAGTGCTTTTGAAAGTTGCTGCAAAGAGCTTTGATAATTTTGATTTTTTCTGAGTTTTTTTTAAAGATATGAGATTTGTTATGTTTGTTAGTTTTGTATCCGTTGTAGCCCACACGTGTTGTACATAAATAAGTGACGAGGGAGCGAGTACTTAAGGTTGAGCTTGTGAATCGAGCGTCAGGCAGAAGCCAGGCCAAAGTAGCTTTCTTGGTCGCTTCTTATTATTCATTATGTGCCAGGGCTGTTTTCTTGAACTCCCGCCTACAGTAAGCCCAATGCCTGATCATCAAAAGAGTGTGCGGTCGCTGAAAGACATGGCTATACTATATGTGATGAATCACTGGCTCGCACCGAAGCGGGCGCCCCCTAATGGTATGAATCAGTCAGCGTTGCCGGCATTCTCCATGAAAGCCCGGAAAGGAATGATATCAAATGAACAGTGCCAAGAGGCATGAAATCAGTCAAATGTGGACAATTTGAACTGTCATCACGTTTGGGCGAAAACATCGTTATTTTGAATTCGCCGCCAATCAGGTTCTTATCGATCTCGTCTGCTAGGATGCGGCAAGCTGACTATGTTGCGCAGCTGTGCACAGTATGCCTTCGAACCTGATTGGCGGCAAATTCAAAATAACGATGTTTTCGCCCAAACGTGATGACAGTTCAAATTGTCCACATTTGACTGATTTCATGCCTCTAGGCACTGTTCATTTGATATCATTCCTTTCCGGGCTTTCATGGAGAATGCCGGCAACGCTGACTGATTCATACCGTTAGGGGGCGCTCGCTTCGGTGCGAGCCAGTGATTTATCACATATAGTATAGCCATGCTGAAAGACGACGAGAAAACTTAAACAAAGAAAGGACCAGTTTTTTTCTCGCTGGTGGATTACGTGCATTTTGTTGTTTATGGATCGAGTGCGTGTACTCACAATTTTGTTTTTTAGACAGTCGAGAGGGGTGAACATGCAAAGCGGGAAAAAAAGAGGGCTAAAGGTGGTTTGTGGGAGGAGCAATGGTTATGCAAAAGTGTTTTTCTCCATTACTTTCCTTTTTCAGGTTTGTTCGAGACTCGCTCTTATCTCTGATAGAAAGCTGTTTTCAATCATCAGGGCCCGAGAAGGTAAGCATGTTGAACTCGGTATGTGGGAAAATTTTAAGGTTTAGGCCTCTAGTCATTAGTTTCAAAGCTTTTTGACTCGAAGAAAAGTTCGGAGAAACCTGATACACCCGATCAAATACCTACTGCATATTCGACCACATCGTGCCATGGTTTTCCTTAGGAAAATGAGTATAAAAATGGAAGGAAGCGCTTGCTGGTGCATGGAAGACGAGAAGACAGCTCAGGTAAATTATAGCGGGATTATGGTGACACCTATTCTCAATAGGTTCTTTTTAGGGCGTCCTCTACGAGCAGCTACAATCAGTTCGGGCGACTCTGGTTGACAAGATGGATATGGTTCCATTGGTCTTTGGCTCAAACAAAGCTCTCGCCAGCATAGCCGTGATGCGACCATCGACATTAGAAAACCTCGCTTTAGCCGATGACCTGAAGCGGCGGCAGGTCGAGCAATATGGTCAGTTGTATTTGGACGAAGTCAGTTTATTCTGTTCCAAGTACCCGCTAGCTCCGAGGGATGTCCTGACGCGAGATCAAGTACTGAAAAAGCGACCATCAACGAAGCCGCTGGCTAAAATTCGAATCGAGGTATGCTCACTGAAGGCTTGGAATCAGCTGGGAAGGCCTTAGCAACGCGATGTCACGAGTGACCGACGAGACACGGGATAGTGGCACTTTCCACCCTCCTGAAACAGTGGTTGGTACCTCGCTAGCGGGTTTAAATCACACGCCTCGGCCCTAAGGAAGTGAGAACCATGCCTTTAAGGAATGCAGGACCTGTTGGCCGGGAGCGGGAATGCATTACCCACTTTGTTGTAGGATGTAGCTTTGAACTACGCAGTAGTTACAATCGCGATTTTATAGGTGCCACATGCTGCTGTTGCAACAGAAGAGGCAGCTGCGAACAGAGCACAAAAACGGCCAGCATCGCAGGAATGGACATCACCGCCTCTGCCATCTAGAAGTCGTGTCGAATATGGCGTGCCATGGCCCATGGTTTACACCCAGCGTAAGCTAACCGATTTTTTTAAGCTGGTTCAGCAACCGAACAAGAAGCAGCGAAGGATTACCGAGTTTTTCGTCAAATTGGCATAGACCTGCAGGTGACCAGTGCTGGGGGATTTGATTTCAGACTTTCTATTGTGTTTGAACTTATCATGCGCGCAATTTAAGAATGCTTCAATCTTTTCTATGTAACTTGTATCCTACACGTGTTTGTAAATAGTGGGCTGCTTGCGTATGATGGAATAAAAGTTTCAGACATTTGATGTGTTTACGACTAGATGAAAGCTGCGACGAGTCGCCTGTTGTACCCTGTATTAGCTGAACCTATGTGAATAGAAGCATGCTTGCTCTGATATCAACTTCTAATTGTTTTCTTTTAGATAATGGCGACTGAACAAAAAATTGAAGAAGTGAGTAATTCGAGCGTGCCGCCACCGCCAGAAATCGTGGAAGTGGTCGAGGAGGAGGTAAGTTATTTGCCTTTCTTGCTGCTTTAGGGTTCAGGCGATTGTGCAAAATAAGAAATAGCTGGGCAGCGCGAGATAGTGCGAAAAGCTGAACAAGAAACTGGCAGGGAAACCTGTGCACCCTGTACTGCATTTTTGCCGCCTCATGTAACCCCCCGCCTGGTAGGCCATGGCGAGTGGGAGAGAGTAATCGATACTCTCCCCTGGCTGGGAAACGTCAACCCCTCGGGTTGATGTTGCAGCCGTAGGTATAGTCGCACGACTATCCTGCTCCAGTCGGAGTTTTTGTCCCGCCGACTTCGGTCGGCCGCCTCCCTTCTACGCCTGCCAGGCCTGGTTACACTCATTTTCTGTAATGCCGATTTCAGGAGCGGGCGACTGGTCGTAAGGTGCAGGCCAGTCGACCCACCAACGACCTATGCCGTGTCTTCTCTGACATGTGCTGCATCAACGTCGGAGATTTGGACTCGCGAGACCGGGTAAGATCCAGAAGGCTTGCTTTTTTTCATGCTGACGAAATCTTATGTTTCTAGGCGTGGTCATTTGAAATAGGTGGGGACTACGACCTGGAGCCGGGCAACGAAGAAGATGAGGAAGGGGAAGAGCCGGAGAAGCAGAAGAAGGAGAAATTGTGGCAACGCCGGCTCCGTCGAACGATGTTGGAGGACCACTACTGGTCGTGGATGAACGGCACACGCGTTGCGAAACCAACGCCCACCGACAAACTGTGGGCCGCCGTCGAGGACGCCAGTGATCGCATCCTGGAACCATTGGGGGCGTGGCAGTCCGAATCGCGCCCGCTTGCCTCGGCTTTGCTGCTCGCCATGGGCTACAAAGTCGGCGGCGGTTTGGGTCGCTACGGGCAAGGCATCGTGTCGCCTATCGAATCGATACCAAGCTCGAATGCGGCCCAGCGCGAGAAGGCTCTATATCGGCCACGCCCCCTGTTTGCAGAAGCGACGGCGCGTCCAATTTTGGTAAGAGCATCTGTTTCACGATAAGACCAGTGGGTCACTTGGTTGTGTGCAATCCTTGCGTCATTACAGGCGAGGATCGTGGCCAACATAGCGGAGAGGGAGGCGAAGAAGAAGGCTAAGAAGGAGGAGGAGGAGTTGGCGAAGGAGAAGAAAAAGTTGGCGAAGGAGGAGGAGGAGTTGGCGAAGGAGGAAGCGGCCTTGTTTCAGGCGGTGAGGGCTCTTTTCACATCACCAAGGTAGGAGCTTCTATTTTCGCTTGCCACTTATAGCTGGCGGCGTCAGCTTGCGTATCGTACTGCAAGCGATGCAAGGCGGACGTCAACGACCATCAGACGTCGTCCCACCAGGAGTGGTGGGACAGCCTGCAGCCAGCGACGCGTGCGGCGCTGTGCAAGCGTAAGTGATTGGCCGGGGAAACAAAGTGGGAGGGGGGGATAAGTTAGTCGAGTTGGTTTGGGAAAAATTTTTTTGTGTGACAAGGGAGAAAAATTTATATTTGTGCCAGTGCCGCGTTGTAAATATTATTTGTGCCATTGATTAGGAAAAAACTTATATTTGTGCCATTGATTTTCTTTGTATATAAGCGCCGTAATCCACCAGTGTCTGTAATTATGCACATTACATTATTTATTTGTACAGTAACTTATTTGTACAGTGCCTTGCTATTGATTTCCTTTGTATATAAGCGCCGTAATCTACTCGTGTCTGTAATTATGTACATTTACTCTGGTGAAACACTAAAAAATCTACAACACAGGTGGGCACAAAATTCATGGAATATACAACACAGGTGGGCACAAAATTCATGGAATATACAACACAGGTGGGCACAAAATTCATGGAATATACAACACAGGTGGGCACAAAATTCATAGAATATACAACACAGGTGGGCACAAAATTCATGGAATATACAACACAGGTGGGCACGAAATTCATGGAATATACAACACAGGTGGGCACAAAATTCATGGAATATACAACACAGGTGGGCACAAAATTCATGGAATATACAACACAGGTGGGCACAAAATTCATGGAGTATACAACACAGGTGGGCACAAAATTCATGGAATATACAACACAGGTGGGCACAAAATTCATACGCAACAAAAAAGGCAATAGTGGAACAATGTACAACACGAGTGGGCAAATGACGAAATCAAAACGTGTGTATGCGAGTCATTTCGTATCACAGCTCTTTCTATAAGCCCATGCACTGCTCAATCGATCGATTGTTGACAGGCTGATGCTGCACCAACCAATGATTGTGGTAAGCAACGAAAAAATGCTGAAAGCACAGGCACTCTTCGCAGTGCACGCATCAAATAAAAGCGGGCTGTGGTCCGCACGACTGGCGTCTGCACTGGTCCAAGGTTGGCGGGAAAAGAATTTCATTGGCCGTCTCGAATTGCGGCGGCCGCTCGAAACGCAGACCTAAAGAGGAGTACAGAGTATTCTTACAGCCTTGACACGTGCACGAACCTCCTTACCTGACGCATAAAACGCGTATTGACCCATCGGTGCGAAACGGGGGCGCTCGAACATGTGATGTACCAGGGACTGGATCTTAATTACGTTGTCACGTTGGTACAGGTTGATGTGGAGCTGCCGGCATTGCGCATGATCGTAGAATCGCCGAACAACGCCTTTCCATTGCCGATTGTAATAAACATCAAGTGGCTGCGTTGTGGCTGTTGCGCCGGGTGGTATGACCATGCGCTTGACTTGGAAACCAAGATTGTAAGCCGGTTCGTCATCTGGCTCCACCTTGTGCTCCGTTTGACCACCCCACGAATCGAGTAGCAGCAGACAGTCGCCTGTTAGCGCCGGCGACAAACGGTATTCCAAGTACCGATCGAATAGACTGCTTGTCAGTTTTCCTGACGCGCTGCACGTAACTTGGAACCAGGAGAACGCAAAAAATAAGATGAACGTCATCAAAGAAGGATATAAAACATACTTTGACATTGGGGGCCCGAAAATATGTCTTCTCGATCTTCGGGCCCATCTTCCCAGTCGTTTCCTGGAGGCACAGATATAACGGTGACAACAACTTGCCCGACGACGTTAAAGCAGGCTGCACCGTGTACGAGTGGGTCGTCTTGTTCATCGATCTGATCGACAATGCTGTGTCTTTTTCCCCTGTTAAAACGAAACGCAGATATTTTAAAAGTACAGCAGATGATAGGGACAGAATGCCCACCTTTCCACGTTAGCGTTCGACCACTAAAGTACTCGTACAGATAACCAGATTGATCAGTATTTATGACCAAATCCGGGTCATAGTTGGCGAGCTCGCCCAGGGCCTCGAGGCGGAACTCCCACGCGGCTTCCTCCATTTCCACCGCCTTCCGCACCTTCGCGTCAGACCAAACCTTGGTCACCTAAAACAAGAACAACCTATACAAACGCATCTTTGCTTCGCAGCTAGAATTACGTACCTTTCGGCTGCAAATATTGTTACGCCGTTTCCAGTTCTGGGCCCAGTAATTGCTTAATGGGGTCTTGCTTGACTCGTGATCCAAGCCCTCTTCGGCCGAGGCTTCTCTCGCCCACTGCACCACGTCACGATCACGCACCGTCAATTTCAGCGCGCGTGCCTCGTCAAATCGTTGCTGCACCTTGTCATTGACGGCTTGCCACTTCATTTTTCGCGTGCCACCAGCGGCAACCTGCTTTCGGAACCGCCGCAGCTGCTTCTGATCTAGGCCCCGGAAATTGCGCTGTATACTCGGAAACTTGTAGTTCGGGTGGGCGTCGCAGAATGCTATCAACTTTTTCTTTTTTTCCCAGGTCCATTCACTGTCCTTGGCCTTCTTTTTTTCTGGCTTGTAGTCGCTGTCGCTCCCTTTGGACCCGTTCTCGCTGTCTTCTTCTGATTCGGGCTGATTTTTCTCCATGGGCTGTACTTCGACCATTTCTTCCACAATATCCAAGCAATGATCGCCACCTTTATCTTTCTCGACTACAATGCGGCATTTTGAAAACCCATAGTCACGGGAGATATCGGTCAGCAGGTCGCCCACAGTTATGCTAGTGTCCACCTAGATTAGGGCCACCTCACCATTTCCGCTAACGTTAACGCATAATTTCATTTTTTCTGATCTAAAAAGCAAGCAGCACATGATTTACTCCCCAAAAATCTCAATTTCTTGCATAAGCTCCCTCAAAACCCATGAACCTTCATTTTTTAAACCAGACCCCAGCCCTAGAAAATATGAGAAAAAACTGGTTCAAGAACAAGAGCGAATCATGGCAGGACAAATATGCACTGGTTATCAGGTGAAGGTTAGACACAATACATCATGCAAAACACGAACACACACGGCCTAACCATCACTGTATCTCATAGAACTAGTCAGACAAGATGAACGATGTCTCTAGGCAAATGGTCAGGATCCATTTAATTGCTGAATGAATTATGCTGAATATCTTATTAGGGAAAATGTCATCCTGGCGCCAATTTAAACCTGAAGATAAGAAGTTCTCTCGATTGACTATATCACACTGGCACATCATTCATCGGATATGCAGCTTTGGCATGATAGTCAAGCCTGCATAATCTAAATCGCTACCTATCGCTGTATGTCTGGCACAAACTTTTCAGCAACTTCATTCCTGCTTCAAAAAGAAGCATGGAAGCCACCATCAGACTAACGACCTGAACAAGCGTCTTTAACAAATTTAGGGTATTTCGACTTACCTCACATGTTCATCATCATCATGTTCATGTTTTACCACATCACCAAACGCTTATGCGCACTCGAGGGTGAAGGGACACATTTTACACGAAATGATTTACTGGCCCGCGAGTCGAACACTCGCCCGTAACTGCGCACCTGGCGTGAGAGGCAGACGCCTAACCCACCAGGCCACGAGGCCGGTGGGTTGGACCTTACTGCCCTATGGGCGATGGGCGTCGCGCAGCCCTGCACTGAATTGTCCACCAGTGCGTCCGACATGTATATGGGCACATATGCCAGCACTTTCACCCATTCCATTAGCCTGTCCTACCACCTGGCTGGAGCTATATGGGATTCAGCGAGCGGGTCGACCAGTAGCTCGTCTCGATTACTGACGTGAGGCTTGCCAGCTCCCTTTCCATTTTGTTAACTGGGTTATTAATATCCTAACTAGTCCCCAAATCGACAAGCTATCTTTCGTTTTTGTTCCACTGGTTTCAAACTGACCACTGCCTCCTTCGGAGCTGGTTGGTCCAGTAAGACAGGTATCATTCGATCGACGCGATGGCCTTCGCAATAGTACCTACAGCACTACTTCCAGGAGGTCAGGATTAGCGCGTTCCTCCACTTTCACCAGAGGAACGCCGCGCGCGACGGTTTCTTTGGAGAAGCTGCCACTGCTTGTAGCGAGATAAGCGTTGTGGAAGCGTTTAGCAGCAGAGAGAATGATCGAACCGACTGCTCTGGTCGGCCGACGACGAGAGACTGAGTATAGACAAACTTCGTTACACTGTCTTTACAGACAAAGGTAAGCAGGCGACCTCTCTGGTCGGAGACAGAACGAAGAGTGAGCCACAGGAGAGCGAACTAGGCATAAAAGAGGAAAAGAGTCAAATCGTAAAGTCACGGATCGACGTTGCTTCTCCTGGGCTGTAATGTGAGCGTTGAATCCATCGCGCTCCGTCGCGACACTGCTTATTCATTATTGCTCGAATTGAACCCATATGAGCGTCACACGTCCGTTATTGGTCGAGTGGACGGAATCCGCCTACAAAGACCAACACAAACCCCCGACAGGGATTCGGGAAGCCCTTCTGGGCTCTGCTACTGTAAGCTTAAACTCCTTTTTGCTCGCTTCACCCGTGACTTTGCTCATTTTCCCCTTCAAAGTAAAATCGGACTGAATAGGACCGAAGTTTTTCTCTTGTGTCCGTCTTCCGCGACAACGAGCGCCCTCGCTGCGTCGTAAGCGCCCCAACACCTCAATCGTTTGTTCAGTCACATCTTCGAGGACAAAAAAATTCCAATCTGTCTTCTGCTAGCCCCATGTTTTCACTAACTACAAACGTTCCTTCGCCACTTCGGCCACCCATCGACACCATTCAGCTTCACCACTGCCGCAATTATCTACACGCAAACCTCGCGCCACGATGAAACCCAAGCTGCTTATTTACTGCATACGCGCTAAAACCAACAAGTTCCACGTCAGTTAGTACCAAGAAAAACCACGAGAACAACGCCTGAATTAAACACCACCTGCTCTCCACCAGCTTCCACACCATTCTCAGACAGCCAAAATGACGAAACTACCCATATCACCAATAACCGACAACGACGACGACCCTCCGACTGTACGTTCACCCGCTCGCATACGATCATCTACCAACGTTTCATCTAGATGAAGACGAAAACGTTGAACTATGTCCTTTTGCCAACATGATGCTGTCACCACTCGAAAAAACGGACTGGCAACCTGGACCAATGAACCGCACTCCTCTCAACAACGGTAAGGCGCTCCCGGGTCTAAATTGGGGTCGCATAAATGCATTTCCCAAGTAGTGAATTTGGGTTATCTCCGTTAATTGTTCTTATGAACTGCAAGAACAAAAATCCTATTTTACTGATCTTTGTTACAAGTCACCCGCCTGCAAAAAGGCAGGCGTTTTGAATCCTCAAAGTAAACCATGCGCTCAGTTTTTCTCGGGGTAGTTGTACGGAATTGCTACTTTCTGTCCGCATTGCGTGAAGACTCCAACTTCCCATGTAAAATAACATTTGTTCAGATCCGCTTGTCCAAACAATGACCATGAAAGAACTCGCAGCACGAATATTTGCCAAAAGCAATCCCACAAGATCATCAGCTCGCCCAATTATCCTTCCCAATGTACAGTAGATCGCTATTGGCCCCATAATTTTATTGCGTCAATAAAAAAAATGTTTAATTTTGAGATAGACGCTACTGATGATGAGGTTAAAGAAACTGAAGGTACTTATCTTGTTTTTGACTATGCTTATAAGCCATCAGATTTTATCGAGGAAATGTTCAGTGGAGCTAGCAAGGCGCCGTTCAGTGAAAGCTTGATGCTCCCTTTGTCTGGCCTCGTTGTGATTCCAGCTCGTTGATACCGCAAGCGTTTTTTGTGAGGGAATTATTGACGGCTTTTGGATAAGTGCTGAAGGTTTTGTGAACGTTTTAAGGGTCACGTGCGACGGGATTTACCTTGAGCGTCTGGCAGTCCTGATTTGAAGTTGAGCAATAAAGTTCTGCCGCTGTGATTTCTTGACGGCACGTCGGTGGCAACGTGTCAGGTAATGTGTGCGAGAGGCAGCATTTCTATTCGGGGAGAAAGGGTCGGATATGCAACGTCAGAAGAGGTGAGAGGCGCTGTTTTGTTTTGCTAAATTTGATAATTTCAAAATTTTAGTTTTTTCTGCCAAACAGGTCGCACATTTTAGTTGTGAACGCCTTCCTGCTGCTCCGTTAGCGCTGTCCTGACTGCAAGTCACGCAAGTAGCCCACTGATTCATACGGCAATCCACGACTGAACTGTCGACAATAAGATCTCCAACATCTTAAACAATTCGGATTATTGAAGCTTCCGGAAAACGGAGATCAGTTATTTGTGGACGTAGCCTTTCATTTATCTTTTGCTCTTTATTGCGCGTCCTTGTTTCACTCGATTTTAATCATGTGTGCAAATAGTTAGGACTTCTGCACAGAAAAAAGTACATATGCTGTATTCATTTTCTCATAAGTTTAGCGAAAGCAAAATCACCTCCGAAAAATATCACCTCAGATAACCTTCCGCATCAGCCCATACTTCTTGATAAAAATTTTTAGTTTAGCACTCAAAAAAGAACACGTATCCACGAGACGAATAAACAAGATGACTGTATGGCAAACCAGATGTACCCATTTGCACCGTCGTAGTGGCAGTGGATCCGCAAAAACCAGTGAAAATATTAGCCGTGTCAAGTTTGAAAGCAATCCACAAATCGTAATCTCTGCCACCTGTCATCGACGAACACCATGAGGCTAACACAAGAATTCGCTGGTGATTCAGAATTTCGGGGCGTTCTATTTTATGAATATGGCCGTCTTTCCGAAGCGCACCTTAAAAGTTGATTGTTTATGAGCCACTACAGTCGTAGGCCAACCGAACAGCGATTCTTACTCATCAACAACGGCGAACGCGGGATTAGTATGTTGTGGGGACATCAGAATGAGGTCAGGTCGAGTCCGAAATGAACAGAGGACCATGTGCAGTATATAGGAAGGCATTTTCAAGGGCCATCTCGGTTCAGCCAGCCTTTGCGGACAGCAAACCTATTTCGGCCATATCCCCTTCTGACTAGCAGCTGTCTTAGGCCATTGTTTCTTTTGGGCCAGTCCGGCTGATTCAAATACAAAATATTTAGAGGATAAAAAAACACCCACTCATTTAAATCCGCCAGCTCCTTGCAACGCGACGAAGAGATTTCGCAGAAAATACTCGCAGTATTTTTGACGGTCGAGCCCATTCAAATGCAGGCGCTTTTGGGAGCTTATAACACGTATTTTCCCATTAAAAATTTGCGAAATCGACAAAATTATGTAAAGTTTTGTGATTTGTCCCTTGTCCTCTGTATCCGCACACAGATCACACAAAAGCCTGGCTGACTTGTCATAAGAGTTCTCACGCGGGAGATTCAAATGAAGAACGTTTCGGAAACTGGAAATGGTCCATTTGGACTCGATGTTGTCTCCGTTAGACTGGCAGGTCATGACCGAAAATCCTCTGTCATAGCACACCTGATCATTAGTTCTCATTCCGATTTTTCTGTCAGACAGTAGAAGTTTGTAGCCGGCCTTGACTTGCATGATCTCCATGCAAATCATAGAGACAAGGAGTACGAATAAGACTAATACGCGTGACATTGTTTTAAAAAAAACATGGTTACGAAGAAATGATGACCTGGTCTGGCCTCCAGCTAGAGCATCAGGCCGTTGCTCCCAGTAAGATAGCGCCAGGACGAAAAATCAAAACAAAAAATTTTGCACACGTTTTATCATACAGCAGAGCACGCTACCGCACTGACGGAATCAAACTGATGCTGGCATTAAACTGGAAAGGGAGCCAAACCTAACTTTCAGGCTGCACCCAATTATATAAACAATGGCTGTAGCCTACTCATCAAGACATAATTTCCCGCTTAAACTTGTCACCCCAAGCGCCGAGTACGACGGCTGAATTATGAAGGTAAGCCATCTTTTTTTTTTATTCCGCTTAGGTCGTTCCCAAGACCAGCTGATCGTAAGCGTGAATTACTTTTTCGCGAAGCCCATGTTTGTACAAGATCCAAAAATACTGCCGCCTTTTCCAAACGGATACTGAGTTAAAACAGGTAAGATTAATTTGACAGTCGTCTGGCACCGTCGACAATATTTTGACCTTGTCTGAATAAAACAGGTTTGCCACCAGGTTGATTCTGAAAACTATCTATTCGTCATTATGGCAGTGAGGAGCACTGACAGATTTGAGTGTGTTGCCTGAGGTTTTTCGTTTTCGATATACTCGTTCTTTGGTCCTCTTCAAAAAAACATTTTTTATTATTGTGCTAGGTGGATCAGAATGCCATCTAGTTACTTGACAGCGCACACGTGCGAATTGGCCACCTCAAAACAACCCTGGTATCAAAGAGAAACGACCATTTGGTTATTTGCCATAATGACCCCAACATGTTAAGACAAATTACACGCAAAATTAAGTTCCACCCTGTGCGCAAGTTAATGTATGACCTTTTAGATCTGCCGCCGCTAAGCCTAGGCGAGTCGTAGACGTGTATGCGTAGTGCCATACGATAGAGAATTCATTTTTCTACAAAATTAGCATGAGTTTGCAAAGTTAGGGTCGTTTTAACAATTTTTGAGAATTATTCTTATGTCAGCTGCTCAAAAGTTGGCCTCTTTGGGTTTTTAGTACTTCCTCAGCTTCGACGATTTATTATTCAAGTAAATCAAAATGGCTCAAAGCGAGTGGTCTTCTTTGTTTTAATGAGTATCTACGACTTTTTTGAGCTGTTCCCCAATAATTTTTGTGACCGAGCAGCTATATATATTTAAAAATCGATTATGATCGATTCTTGGCCGATCATACTCGATTTTATTGATTTCAAGCGATCTGTGTTGTCCGTATGATTTTTAACTGTGTGTTTTCTACTACAGGCGTTGGTCAAAACATATCTAAATTAGTTGCTGGGAAGATTATTCAGCTGCACAAAAGCGGATACAAGTCGGAAAAAATTGTTGAAGAATTGAAAAAAACAAATCGAATGGCGATTTTATACCATCCGATCAAGCTATTGGGAAATTTTTGGCTGAATATGAGCAAACTGGATGCGTCAAACAATAATCTGGCGAAGGACGACCTCGAAAAACCACCGATCGCGACGATCACCGCTAACAAGGATTGCGGAGACCAAACGGTTTTCCGTTCGCTGGGATCGATCGCAAAAAATTTCAGCGATTCATCTGGAAATTCGATTGGTAGGGACACTGCTCGTCGATGAGATGAGATCCATGGGCTTCGTCCAGCGCATCGAACATTTTTTTGTGGTATTAGGGTCGTCAAGACTTCGTTGATCGTGGCAGTTAATCGGGAACAGGCTTCATCCATGGAAGGGGCATCAGCTACCAGCTGCGATAAGTTGCAGTCCTCCAACCGACGATTAACCACTTTCCAATCCACACGCTTATATAGTTAGATTCGCTTCATGATTGGTGGGTGAGGTTTACGCCGCCCAAGTAGCGAAACAGATATAGTGATGTGATCGGATGTAGAGACTGGGGGGGGGGGGGGGGGGGAGAGAGAACTGTTGTAGATATGTGTCGCTGGCAGTCTTTAATGAATATCAAATCAAGCAGTGATCAATCCTTCCAAGTGGGGTGATCTACCATTTGGATCCCACCCACTACAGATAGAAGATGAAGGAGACGCCGGCGGGTGGGAGAATCGACTTGGAAGTCAACGTTAAAATCGCCAATGATCACTGAATTCCGAAGGTTTCTACCAAACGCCCGAAACAGATACCCACTTAGAGCGTCTACGGCGGCTGGCGAAGTGTTTGGAATATAAACCGTAACACAAACGATCGCGCTGGAACCAGTACCAACCCGCACAGTCAGACTTTTAAAGTCTTGATGGCATATTTATGGGTGGGAAGACACGACCGCTCTCAATGATGGACTACCCTATTCCCTCTTTGATAGGAAAAGTTTTTCCCTGGAATAAATCGGTTGAGAATAAAAGAAACTGTAGTATGTTCAGTTTCAACCGCTTCAGGGCTTATCAGTCGGACGATAAGTATTGTTTTCTTCTTATCTGATCAGGAGGATTCCAAGACAAGAACAAGCGCGTTTGTTCGCGCTTTTGGAGGTAAGACCACAAAACGTTGAGGCATTTATAGCGAGGTGGATTCGCGTCGGCGCAGTGGTAGAGAGCGGTCTGTTCTTCTCGCTCTCGACTCATGTGTCAATGATCAGACGCGGATGCTCTGTGCAGGACATGACGATGATAAACACTTTCGGTACACCAGCAGGTTGCAACATTGTCATAAATATTCCAATGTACATGATAGCGTGTGTGGGAATAGAATTCAAAACGTATCGTGATTAATCAATGACATGCGCATCAACCACACCATCAGTAAAGACCACACGTTTAGCAGGATTTATCGAAGACGCACTATAAAGCATTATGATAGCAGCCCTGGTTCGATTAGATATTGGTAAAAAACTGATCAAGTCTTCAGCTTCACTTAGCTTTTCTTTTGGTTGAGCTTCTGCCATATGACACGGTGGAAAATCGCCAGTTTTAGTCAAGTCAGTTTGGCAACCCAGCATGGGAAAACCAAAGACTGTAAAAAAGATCGCCAGAAAAAAGAAGCAATTTCTATAACAGGAGAGTGACAAGTTGAAAGTGAAACCGTTTACGCCAGTCTATTTTGCTTGCTTGAACATTTTGATGTTGTATGGTTATAAAAATATCGACCTGATATGTCACATGGACGAGAATTAGAGCATTTTAGTTGTGTCTTTGAGATTGGACAGAGAAGCCTATGCACGTAATATGGACGCTTTGAAGATGTATTTGTCTCGAGGCATGGATGTGGCAGATATGTTCAGACAGGCTTAAGATGAGTGTGCTCAGAAATAAACTTGTATACTTTTTTTGTTTTTAAGCACGCATCTCGTAAGCAGAGGCTAACGCAGAAAGCATGCGACAAAACATGATTTGAATTTAATATCTTTTCAAAATCATATGTCGCTGGCAACGATTGGAATTTTTTAGAATGCATTATATCGAAATGAGCACTCAGGTGACTGGATACGTAATTTCACTACGCGAACACGAAAAGCGAAAGTATGGCAGTGCACAGAATGGTCAGCCCAAGTACACTTAACACTGTTGGCCAAGAATCAGTCTGTAACATAAGGAGATCATATTAAGTACGATTCTCGATCCACGACCGTAGTTGTGTATTTGAATCAGATAAATCAGAAACTTGGCACTTGTTGGGGCGAATCAGGCGTAGTGGGCAACCAAGGCGTAGAAGGCCGCAATTCTCTGCCACGTGATTCCACTGGTGAACACTTTATCTGCGACCTGCTTGAGTCTGCTTATTTCCATCGATTTCACGTTGGCAATCAGTAAGAATCGTTTGTTCCCGAAAACTTTTTTCACTGCCCGACGCATGGCCGATGCGTATCGATTAGGTGGCGGGCCAGCGTCACCGATGCTCCTTAAAATCAAATCCCTGACAACTTGACTCGTTACTAAAGCAGCCATTCCCAGAAGGAAAAAGCTGACAGCGACTCCGCTTTCATGGTCGCTTAGCTGCTTGGATGTGCTTTAAAATATATGAAAGTGCTGCCTGCACATCACATGCACTTAAATTTAAATTTTCCCGCCCATTCTATGCCTGGTTTTGTCATGCCTTTTCACTTTCAACAAAATTTGTTTTTCTTTTGTAAGCACACACACAACAGCACCTACAAAACCAACACCACATATTATACCATACCAACAAAACATACTGCTTATCTCGAGAACTTTCTAGGATTGGCCGTAACCAATCGATTGCCGCTGAGCACGATGTGCATTTCATTGGCCTATTTTCCCGCTTCGTCATCGTAGCCAATGATAAAGTCGAATCCATATCTAATAACAGTCCAACCTCCGTCCATGACCGCCTGTCCATCTTGAAAACCTCGTTACAACAGCTCCTCCCACTTTTGTTAGCCGTCGTGAAATACGTACGAGGGCGTGTTGACCCGTTGTTGTTGTTGCGCATTCTCGTACGATCTATGCGCGCGCTGGATCTTTTTAGGGCCGGACAGGGTATCGCCACAAGTAAACTCTGGGAACGATTGACCAACTTTATGGCTTCAGGTCAGATACTGCAGCTGAGGATCCTGCTAACTGATTTCAGCCCCGATTCGGGTGACATTAGCGCCACGTATGAAGCAACGCGGGCGGATCCAGAAACATCGACAATACGCCAAAGATTCGGGCGGGTATCATCGAGAAAGGTGACGCCAAACAACAATTTGAAACAACCGAGTCCTAAGAAGAGAGAAGACAACCATGGACTCGATGAAAATAGCAAAGTTTTGAGTCCAGCTAGGCATGAAGAGTGAGATTGCGAATCCCAGATTTCAGGCAGGTAGCTTTTCATAGGTTTACTTCAGTCTCGTGGCAGACAATGAGGCGCAAGAAGTGAAAGAAAACGAAGAAGCTCGTCCTGTGGTGAATCTGACCATTCCAGGAAACAAGGCCGATTTACAAACACCAAAACCACCATTACGCAAGCGAGCACCGTCACCCGCTGCGACAGTCGTGGTAAGTCGCTTGCAGAGTGTTCTCGAGTCCATAATGAAACAAGTCATTTGCAGGTACTGGCAAAAAGTTTGATTAAAGTTTCGCCTTTTGGAACCAAGGAAAAGGCCTCGAGTCCCTCGTTCTCGACTCCTCGTTTGATGCCGACTAATCGAGGCAAGACACCGCAGGAAAGTGCCGTCAAGGTGGGTTGGTGGTCCGCATCTTAAAATAGAGGTGCGTGTTCGTACAATTAAGTGAAGAAGCGCGTGTTCGTCTGCGCCAGCCTTTGGCATCGGCAACGGCGAAACAAGAGGTAAAAATTAAACATTCGCGGATCCTGGCACTCCCTTATGATTTTCGGGAAAGGGACCAGCCAACCACTAGGTCCGACTGATAAGACAATTATCGGTATTGGCCGATAACCGATTACGCAATTATCGGCCGATAAAAACGATAATACTGATAAATTTTGAACGTGTGAAAACATCAAATTTTAGGGCGCGGTAGGTCAGCTCCTTGGGGTATGTCGGGATCACTTTTCTCATGATCAGGATCAGGTTTTTTTGCATTTTTGCCTATGAACCTATTTTCTCGCTAAAGCACACTATAGTAATCCAGGTTTTTTAAAGCTTTTTCTTAGACCGATTTTCGATCATTATGAGCCTATAACTGACAGTCGGTGCCGTTGCCCATTCATAATGTATATGCCTAGCAAAGTAAGTGGGGTAAAGCAAATAAACAATTTTTCAACTTTGATTTTTTCCAGCCTTGCAAATTTGTCATCTGAACCTGGTGCCTTTGCGACGTTGATACAATGTATTTGTTCAATGCTCAGGTTTATCACTGCAAGAAAACAGCAGCTGCCAACGACACAGCAACTGCTGATCGATCATTTGGAGAACAGGTATTTTGATAGCCTTGATTGTAAGAAATAGCTATCAATCTCAATTGTTCTCAATTTCAGGTGGTGCAAACGCTGATGGCCCCACTCTAAAACAATGGGCGTACGCTGTACACTGATAATTTCTTCACCTCAGTCGAGCTAGCGAACAAACTGTATGAAGAGCGGACGTATGTAGTGGGGGGCAGTTCGACCACATAGGAAAAAAATTTTAAAGGATTTCACAGTGGAGCCCATCAGCCTGAATGAAAGTCGATTCCTATTTTCTGAAGGAAAGACGCTCCTGAGATACCTAGCCAAGGAGAAGAAACAAAGTTTCTTGTTGTCGACGATGCATCATTCAAAGCAGATCAAAAAAATCTCTCAGGATCCGGCTTCTAACGATGAAGAATCCGATCATGATCAAGACGGACGAGGCAGCCGAGGACGGGAAAGCCGTGGACGAGGCGATTGTGGACGTAGTGGTCTTAGATGTGGTGGTCGTGGATGCCTATCAAAAAATACTCAGAACTGCGGAGCCAACCAGCCATCAGAAAAGGTCGGGCGCCTTAAAATTAGACCCACTAAGGAAGCCTGTGACAAGCGGAACAGACTCACTGGCTGGTCTATTTTATCCACGATTTTTATTAAATACTTCCTCTTATAGGTTGGAACTGCCTGCATTGCAGCGCAGCAATACGTCGCCGCTGTTACAACGCGCATCCCGCGAACAGGAGACAAACTCCAACGGGAATAACGACGATGACGACAAGGAGACCAGCCCGAGGAGATCGTCCAGAGATGTATCTATTAGAGAAAAAGTCAAGAGAGGACTGTGCCGTGACCAAGTTCGTCTGGAACAGCCACCGAGCCAACCTGCGGTTGTGGTCGTTTTTAGATTAGCAGGCTGGTGTAACGGAAAATTGGTTCAGCGGGCAATAAACGGCATGCATCTACCAGTTAGCGTATGTCTTTAAATCGATAGTGAACGGTGCACTCCTACCACGTCGACCGCAGTCCCGATCACATATCTTGCACGCCTACCGCCCCCCCCCCCCAACTGTACCTCGTCTTTGTTTATTCTTGTACGGCTACGGCGCCCGATTCGCTGGCTACAGGTGGCGCGACGAAGTCCTCGAAACAGTCATCGTTTCGGTCTTCTAATGGGCGTGAGTTCTTTGAAATGATTTCGAACTCGTTATTTAACTCTTCCAGCATTTCGTGCTCCATAGCGGAAGGCATTACACGAAGCGACGTCGTTTTCCGCAATGACGATTCTATTGTGAGCCACCGATATATCGACAAGTGGAAACGTGGAATTGCACATCGGGCATTTGAATTCGCCTCGTAGTTTGTATCTCGACGTCGATGCCGAATTTCGCAAAGCGCATCTTTTGCAGCCAATTATCTTGGGGCATTGGCGGCAGACTTGCGGGCTGCGAGCAAATGACGTGCAGTAGGAACACTCCAACTGCAGCACTTTTTTCGTTAGCCAACCTGAAACATAGAGATGTCATTAAAGTATGCGTTGGGTCGTCTCAGATCTCCTTTTCAGTTCTCCCTGGTTTCTCCCCGCTTCTTCCTAGCCAGTCCAGCACAAATTCTCATGAAACTCACGATTCATCTCCTCGGATTGTTTTTTAAAATATTGTTTTCTCATCTCCATAAATGCGCCCTCCAGCTTGTCCAGTTTCGCGTCGATGTTTTGTTGTGTGCTCGATTTTCGAGTGTCGGCTGTCAATTGCACTTGTTTTGGTTTAGTCCAGACGCACCAGACGCAATCTGTGTGTGCACCTGTTTTTCCTTTAGTCAGAATTAGTTCATGCTTTTTTATGCTTTCATTCCTGCCTACATCGCCAGCGCCATAAATCCTGGGCTCATTAGTCATAGCCTATTCATGGTAACATAATAGTTTCCTTGTAGCATATGACTAAGCCACGCCCATGATGTCATGTCTATTTCGCGTGTGCATTGTGCAATTCATACTGGAAGTGGATTAGCCACGCCTTTACAGGGCTGCGAGAACTCCTGGATATAAGGGCTTGCACTTGTATGGTCTGGGTTCTTTTTGGCTAGCTCAACTTTAAAGTAAAGACTCCATTAGTTGCACAAGTCAGGCCACGATACAACATGTTTCTATTCAACTCTTCAAGCGCTCCCGCCCCATCTTCCTGTATCTCCTCCATCTCTTTAATCGCGTCATCCAAGGATAACTATTGTTTCACAGCTTGTTTGCCTGTAACGGACGACAAGGCGTCAGTAGGTTGGGCAATACACTAAACTGTGATTGTTGTCCACTTCTCTCTGGTTGTCCTGGGTTCTCGCATTTTTTGTTAGACTGTGGGCCACTATCGACCAATACGCCAATCGATTGTTGGCTCTTGAATTCAAATTTCCCGGCTCCATTAACTGGCGAATGATAACGTTTTCCCTTTCCGGCGCGGGCTCCCTGTCCTGTTTCTGCTTGGGACTGGAGTAGTATAAGCGTACCCCTCTTCATGAGTCACTTAGGGCACCAATGGTTAATGTGAGTGTAAAGCGGATGGATGAAAAGACTGTGAGTGAGTTACCCTAAGCTGCTGCCTAGCTAAGTGACAAATAAGTATTGTATATGGCCACTTTGTTGATGTGCAGGTGCATTACACTAGGATATTATTTGTTGATGCACAGGTACATTACAGTAGGATCTATTTTCTTGATGTGCAGGTAGATTACAGTACGATATAGTTTCTTGATGAGGAGTACATTACAGTACAGTAATATATATTTTGTTGATGTGCAGGTTCATTACACTAGGATATATGTTTTTGATGTGCAGGTACATTACAGTAGGATGTATTTTGATCTTTTTTAGGATTTATTGTGTTGATGAGTAGTACATTACAGTAGGATAAATTTTTTTGTTAATGAGCAAGTACTCGATACTTTGTTGATGTGCAGGTACATTACAGTAGAATTATTTTGATGAACAAGTACATTACAGTAAGACTTTGTTGATAAGCAAGTACATTACAGTAGGATGAACTGTATTTATTCGCAGGTTCAGTATTATATTTTTGTTTTATCCGTCTTTTTTAATTTCTGTCTGCTTCATGTGTGTGTGTGTCTGACCACAAGAAATTGTATTTGAATGAAATGATACAACATTCAAATTTTCTGAATTTCTGCGTCTCGCCCTCAATCACGCTTACAAGTCTTAAATTTTGTCATTTTTGATTAGCATCATGCCCTGTTCTCCCATTCTCACATTTTTTGAGTAGAAAAGTGCAATGTAGAACTAAAAACAAAGATTTTCAATGAGTTTTGAGTGTCATGGCAGATCAGCCACGCGCTAGAAGTAACCGCCCTGTTGATCGATTATCTTTGTTCTCTTTGTTGGGAAAGGCTGGTCCAGCTAGGAAAAGTCTTCAACAAAAGTCCAAGAAACGTAAAAGCCAGAAAAATAAGAAGATCCAGTCAAAAAAGAGGAAATGAGTCGGTTAGATACAACGGTCGACCTAGACGTTTTCTCAGAACCGCCAGAAGAACTCAGTATCGCTGAAAGTAGGATAGAAACCATTTCTGTCAATCTACCCTTACCTAACAATGACGTCAATTCACCATTGGAATTTCGCATACCAAGTGTTCCTACGTGGTTTACTGATTTGTCGCCCACCCTCCTGGAAGTGCACATGAAAATCCAATATGCGGCTGATAAAGAGGCCGATAAAGGTATCTCAAAAACGAAACAGATTGGTCTGGTGCCGAATGTGTTAATGTCCATGTTCTCTGGTGTCACTTTTTTGTTCAATAACGAAATGATACTCCAAAGCAGCAACTGCTCGCCATGGAGCGCTTACTTGGACGTGCTGGCTGGCTGCCCTTATGATCAGCGAAAATCCTGGTTGAGCACCAGTGGATGATACGACGGCGGCTTAGATGGACTGTCGCTAGAATCGTTGGACGCATTCAAACCTTGTTTCGAAAGTGGTATAGGCCATCTGACCGGACCAGTACAGTTGGATTTCTTCAAAATGCGCAAATACATTATTCTGGGCATCGAAATGGTCGTTCGCTTGTTCCGGCGTATCCCAAAAGCATTTATAATGTATATGCGGGAAGAAACCAACGAAGAGTTCACAGTGACAATAGAAAGGGCCTACCTGCATGTACGTCGTGTCAGATTGCACGACGCATCCTTGGTGGCCATGGAATGACGCCTGATGACGACCCCTGCCCAGTACATGTTCACCGACACAGTCCTGAAGCCGATCATCGTGCCCGAAGGTGTCTCGACAGTGGAGGCCTGCATTTACGAAAGCATATTGCCAGCACGTTTAAAAATCGTTCATTTGTTACCAAGTGAATTTACTGGTCCGATTCTCAACAATCCGTTCAAATTTCAACCTTTCTGCAGGAAAAACGTGGCCTTTGAAAAGAATGGTGTGATTGTGACTGCTTATCAGTGTGATTTTGTGAAAAATGACTTTGCGCGCATGTACTTGGACTATTTCTTGAATTCGGGCTGCTGCTTGGATAAAGCGGGCATGTCCGAAATCAACTATGAAAATTATGCCAGTGCATATGATATCATGTGTTTTAATCTGGAACGTTCCGACGAATGCTTTGATACTTTGAAACCAACGCACGAGCTGGGTGAATTACGTTTGAAAATTGATTACGATACCAGTGCCGTATCACAGAGACCATTGCATATTTTGTGTTTGCTGCGTTTTAATCGTATTATCAGAATTGATGCGCAGAAAATGTTGGTGTCTCAATAAATTTGTATTTACTGAGCTTTTCGTTTTGATATAAGGAACGTAAACAAGCCTAAATCAGCAGCACATCCAGTCATGGCTACTTTCGAGGAACGATATGCGTCCGTGTTTGCTATGCAAGTTCCCTTCACCATGACTGTCGCCGGCAGTACTCCCTCGGGCAAAACCTACTTCGTCATGCAACTTATTCGAAATCGAAACAGGATATTCAGCGTCCCAATCAAAACTGTGTATCATTATTATGGCACTTGGCAGCCGCTGTTTCCGTCAGTAGAAGCAAGTGAAATAAAGTTTGTCGAAGGCCTGCCCACAGTTGACGAGATTGCGCCAAATTCGCTTTTGATCCTGGACGATTTGTTTTCACAGCTGGCCCAAAACAAGGAGCTCGTCGATTTGTTCTGTGTGAAATCGCATCACAAAAATAACAGTGTTATTTTCATCACCCAGTCGTTTTTCTATGATTCTAAAGTCATGCGCTGCGTTACAAGAAATTCGCATTTCGTAGCTCCTTTCAAGTGACCAAGGATGGCGGCCGTGGTTGAAGAGCTCTCTCGGCAGCTTTGGCCTCAACGGCCCAAGTACTTATTGGATGCGTATATAAGAGGGCTACAAAAGACAGACAATACACCTACCTGTTCCTGAGCTTGCACCCAAGGGCCGATGAAAAGTTGGCGGTGATGTCAAATATATTCCCCACCAAGGACGATTATAACCGCACGTGTTCATTTGAGCAATGTAAGTGTCAATGTAACAGCGAGCTCTGTGAATTTTTAGTGTATAGAAGTGAAAAAAGAACAAAAATATAATGTGATGGAAATAAAATTCTTAAGAAATAAGCGAAAAAGGGCAAAAATCTACAAAAACTTCCTGAAAATGCGTAAAATTAGTGAAAATGCTCGAAAACATCCAACAAAAATGCGTGATAAACTATAAAAACTATGAAAATACGCTTCGACATACGTAGAAAATTTCGAGAACAGATAAGGAAATTTGAAATACACCCTGAAATTAGTACATAATAAACGAATATATACGACAAACAGTAAAAAGTGATCAAAAGTTGGGAAATATGTCTAAATATCTTCAAGAAAATCAAACAAACACGCCTGAAAACGATGAAAGTTCCAGAAATTTGATTAAAAAATTACAGAACTAGCGTTTAATCAAAAAAAATTTTGCAGAAAAAGATTTCAAAACTACGAAAAATATGCCCTAGCATCCGTAAACACTCCAAAAAAGCTCTCAAAATTTAAAAAATTCATGCTGAAATCCAGAGATTTTCAAAGCATTCCCTCCAAATCAGTGAATAATACAAAAATTTGCACGACAAAAAGTAAAAAATCGCTTAAAATTGATTTAAAATCATCAAGATTTCACCGTTATTTACCGAAAAATTGATGGAAAATTTGTGAAATTCGAAATTGCAACAGGAATTTGTAAATATATGTCATAAAAGTAGTAGATTTACGACAAAACGAGGCGTGAAACAATGGAAAAAAGGCAAAACTTGTGGAATATGGTGCGATAATTGCTTGAAGTTTACCAAGGGTGGGTTAAAAAGAAATTATTTCATAAAAATTTTCTCAAATATTCGTAGAAAACTCACCCAAAAAAGAGTTTTCTTCGGGAAAGGACTCAAAAGACACAGAAAAACGAGGAAAAAGTCTTCCAAACGGTGACTGTCACGAAATTAACAAAACTTCCTGCATTTTATCCAAAAAATTTATTGGAAAATTACCAAAATCTTTGTAAAATTTGAAAACGCGATTAAGAAGATCTGTGAAGTGTCAAAAAAGGGCGAGGCTCACTTACAGCAATTGAAGGCTTCCGATTGGTCAGTGAGAGTGAGGCATCAAAATCGAGCAAGGTTAAAACGGGCGAAGTTGAAACGGGCGAAGCTGAAACGGGCGAAGCTGGATGACTCATTACACCTTGGCAGGCTGAGGCAGCTCCTCTCTACTGACCAGCGCAAAATATATATGAGCTAATCACTCTCAATTCGTGTCTCATTTTCTTTGTGGCAAGCGTGGAGTCATGTCGGTTCAAGACGCTCTCTCCCTCTATGTCCGACGAGTCAGATTCTGTTCTGGAAAACGGATAACGTTGACGCCCTACAATCTACTCCCTTGAAAGTCGGCCAACCTATTGCAGTCGCAGCCCAACGCTATTGCCAGCGAAAGCGACGCTTAATGGCCAGTGCTGGTCAAATTCATCCATCAGCATCCAAACGGCCAGCCGAAATGGATTCAAGAGCTGCTTGATCAAAGAGAACATTATTTGGGCTTCTTTGGAGTATCATTTCGTTATTGAACAAAAAAGTGACACCAGAGAACATGGACATTAACACATTCGGCACCAGACCAATCTGTTTCGTTTTTGGGATACCTTTATCGGCCTTTTTATCAGCCGCATATTGGATTTTCATGTGCACTTCCAGGAGGGTGGGCGACAAATCAGTAAACCACGTAGGAACACTTGGTATGCGAAATTCCAATGGTGAATTGACGTCATTGTTAGGTAAGGGTAGATTGACAGAAATGGTTTCTATTCTACTTTCAGCAATACTGAGTTCTTCTGGCGGTTCTGAGAAAACGTCCAGGTCGACCGTTGTATCTAACCGACTCATTTCTTCTTTTTTGACTGGATCTTCTTATTTTTCTGGTTTTTACGTTTCTTGGACTTTTGTTGAAGACTTTCCCTAGCTGGACCAGCCTTTCCCAACAAAGTGAACAAAGATAATCGATCAACAGGGCGGTTACTTCTAGCGCGTGGCTGATCTGCCATGACACTCAAAACTCATTGAAAATCTTTGTTTTTAGTTCTACATTGCACTTTTCTACTCAAAAAATGTGAGAATAGGAGAACAGGGCATGATGCTAATCAAAAATGTCTAAGCAGACTTTTCCATCGTTGACGGCGATATTTGGATGCCCCATGGGCGTGATGAAACGGATCTAAAAAGATTATTCAGCTGCTGAAGGTCACTATGACTCAATGGTCATTACACCAATGTGAAACTATTGGTTATGGATAGTTAGAGGAGAAGGAGACCAAATGGACGTCGATAGGAGCCCAGTTCCACATTGGTGCTTGGGTTTGGATGACACAGAAGTAGATGCAACCTAAGGGGGAGTCCATAGAGAAACAGTTAGTCTCCCAAATAGGCACTAGTATTTGGCTTTTTCTCGCACGTGTCAGAGTCACAGTTTTCAAGGAGAAGTTTCAAGCCCAGGAGTCATGAGGTAATGTAATGAGGCTTACCTCGGGAGGCCACATTTGGATATGCTTCCGGAACGTTGATCTCGACCTCAAATCTACCTCCTTCGTGAGGCAAACCAGGGGGCCATCGATACGACTAATCAGTTCACCGCTGTTTCCTCCATCGTCAATGTCGAATTGGACGCCTGATAAACGTTCCTCCTGCAAGATCATCTGATATGGGTTGTTAGCTTGGAATGTGGGTTGGGTATAAATTAGCACACAATGACGAAGCCTCCCGTACACCCCCCTCAGACCCTGAATCACAGCGCATTGCCTCTTGGACAATCAGCCAGCCTGATGAGTTCTGCCAGTTGTTCAAAGCTTATGCGGGACCAAGCAGCATTCTCACATTCGCTAGGTCGGTACCCCACACCGATCGTTCACGCTCCTCACCTCTTTATCTCGCATTCCATTTTCGCGAATCTTAGTAGCTAGTCGCTTGTTGAAATCGCTAGCAGGCTCGCCGTCGTGCATTGGTTTGCTTTTTCGCGAACCAGAGAATGGACTTTCAGTTGCCATACATAAGGCAAATGCGTGACCGACTTTGCAATTTGCTCAGAGTTCAACTGGGACCGAATTCGATCTTGGTATCGGAGTAAAGTAAGTTTTGCGCCTGAAACCGCAATTCTGTTACTATGTCGGCATAAAAGAATAGGGAGATCAGCAAGATATAATCCCGTTCGTTGGCAATGAACGGGTAATTCCAAAAGAGGACCAACAACATGAGCACAAACGTTTACTGATAACTTTCAATCTATCTGAATACTCGCCGTGACGCCAAAAAAGTCATATCACTTATCTGTTTAGCTATCATTGTCACCCTGTGAACGGTGCACTCCTACCTCGTCGACCGCAGTCCCAATCACATATCTTGCACGCCTACCGCCCCCCCCCCCAAACTGTACCTCGTCTTTGTTTATTCTTGTACGGCTACGGCGCCCGATTCGCCGGCTACGGGTGGCGCGACGAAGTCCTCGAAACAGTCATCGTTTCGGTCGGAAGGCATTAAACGAAGCGACGTCGTTTTCCGCAATGACGATTCTATTGTGAGCCACCGATATATCGACAAGTGGAAACGTGGAATTCCACATCGGGCATTTGAATTCGCCTCGTAGTTTGTATCTCGACGTCGATGCCGAATTTCGCAAAGCGCATCTTTTGCAGCCAATTATCTTGGGGCATTGGCGGCAGACTTGCGGGCTGCGAGCAAATGACGTGCAGTAGGAACACTCCAACTGCAGCACTTTTTTCGTTAGCCAACCTGAAACATAGAGATGTCATTAAAGTATGCGTTGGGTCGTCTCAGATCTCCTTTTCAGTTCTCCCTGGTTTCTCCCCGCTTCTTCCTAGCCAGTCCAGCACAAATTCTCATGAAACTCACGATTCATCTCCTCGGATTGTTTTTTAAAATATTGTTTTCTCATCTCCATAAATGCGCCCTCCAGCTTGTCCAGTTTCCGTCGATGTTTTGTTGTGTGCTCGATTTTCGAGTGTCGGCTGTCAATTGCACTTGTTTTGGTTTATCCAGACGCACCAGACGCAATCTGTGTGTGCACCTGTTTTTCCTTTAGTCAGAATTAGTTCATGCTTTTTTATGCTTTCATTCCTGCCTACATCGCCAGCGCCATAAATCCTGGGCTCATTAGTCATAGCCTATTCATGGTAACATAATAGTTTCCTTGTAGCATATGACTAAGCCACGCCCATGATGTCATGTCTATTTCGCGTGTGCATTGTGCAATTCATACTGGAAGTGGATTAGCCACGCCTTTACAGGGCTGCGAGAACTCCTGGATATAAGGGCTTGCACTTGTATGGCCTGGGTTCTTTTTGGCTAGCTCAACTTTAAAGTAAAGACTCCATAGTTCACAAGTCAGGCCCGATACAACATGTTTCTCTTCAACTCTTCAAGCGCTCGCGCCCCATCTTCCCTATCTCCTCCATCTCTTTAATCCGTCATCCAAGGATAACATTGTTTCACGCTTGTTTGCCTGTAACGGACGACAAGGCGCAGTAGGTTGGGCAATACACTAAACTGGATTTTGTCCACTTCTCTCTGGTTGTCCTGGGTTCTCGCATTTTTTGTTAGACTGTGGGCCACTATCGACCAATACGCCAATCGATTGTTGGCTCTTGAATTCAAATTTCCCGGCTCCATTAACTGGCGAATGATAACGTTTTCCCTTTCCGGCGCGGGCTCCCTGTCCTGTTTCTGCTTGGGACTGGAGTGGTATAAACGTACCCCTCTTCATGAGTCACTTAGGGCACCAATGGTTAATGTGAGTGTAAAGCGGATGGATGAAAAGACTGTGAGTGAGTTACCCTAAGCTGCTGCCTAGCTAAGTGACAAATAAGTATTGTATATGGCCACTTTGTTGATGTGCAGGTGCATTACACTAGGATATTATTTGTTGATGGACAGGTACATTACAGTAGGATCTATTTTCTTGATGTGCAGGTAGATTACAGTACGATATAGTTTCTTGATGAGGAGTACATTACAGTACAGTAATATATATTTTGTTGATGTGCAGGTTCATTACACTAGGATATATGTTTTTGATGTGCAGGTACATTACAGTAGGATGTATTTTGATCTTTTTTAGGATTTATTGTGTTGATGAGTAGTACATTACAGTAGGATAAATTTTTTTGTTAATGAGCAAGTACTCGATACTTTGTTGATGTGCAGGTACATTACAGTAGAATTATTTTGATGAACAAGTACATTACAGTAAGACTTTGTTGATAAGCAAGTACATTACAGTAGGGTGAACTGTATTTATTCGCAGGTTCAGTATTATATTTTTGTTTTATCTGTCTTTTTTAATTTCTGTCTGCTTCATGTGTGTGTGTGTCTGACCACAAGAAATTGTATTTGAATGAAATGATACAACATTCAAATTTTCTGAATTTCTGCGTCTCGCCCTCAATCACGCTTACAAGTCTTAAATTTTGTCATTTTTGATTAGCATCATGCCCTGTTCTCCCATTCTCACATTTTTTGAGTAGAAAAGTGCAATGTAGAACTAAAAACAAAGATTTTCAATGAGTTTTGAGTGTCATGGCAGATCAGCCACGCGCTAGAAGTAACCGCCCTGTTGATCGATTATCTTTGTTCACTTTGTTGGGAAAGGCTGGTCCAGCTAGGGAAAGTCTTCAACAAAAGTCCAAGAAACGTAAAAACCAGAAAAATAAGAAGATCCAGTCAAAAAAGAAGAAATGAGTCGGTTAGATACAATGGTCGATCTGGACGTTTTCTCAGAACCGCCAGAAGAACTCAGTATTGCTGAAAGTAGAATAGAAACCATTTCTGTCAATCCACCCTTACCTAACAATGACGTCAATTCACCATTGGAATTTCGCATACCAAGTGTTCCTACGTGGTTTACTGATTTGTCGCCCACCCTCCTGGGAGTGCACATGAAAATCCAATATGCGGCTGATAAAGAGGCCGATAAAGGTGTCCCAAGAACGAAACAGATTGGTCTGGTGCCGAATGTGTTAATGTCCACGTTCTCTGGTGTCACTTTTTTGTTCAATAACGAAATGATACTCCAAAGGAGCCCAAATAATGTTCTCTTTGATCAAGCAGCTCTTGAATCCATTTCGGCTGGCCGTTTGGATGCTGATGGATGAATTTGACTAGCACTGGCCATTAAGCGTCGCTTCTGCTGGCAATAGCGTTGGGCTGCGACTGCAATAGGTTGGCCGACTTTCAAGGGAGTAGATTGTAGGGCGTCAACGTTATCCGTTTTCCAGAACAGAATCTGACTCGCCGGACATAGAGGGAGAGAGCGTCTTGAACCGACATGACTCCACGCTTGCGACAAAGAGAATGAGACACGAATTGAGAGTGATTAGCTCATATATATTTTGCGCTGGTCAGTAGAGAGGAGCTGCCTCAGCCTGCCAAGGTGTAATGAGTCATCCAGCTTCGCCCGTTTCAGCTTCTCCCGTTTCAACTTCGCCCGTTTTAACCTCGCCTGATTTTAATGCCTCACTCTCACTGACCAATCGGAAGCCTTCAATTGCTGTAAGTGAGCCTCGCCCTTTTTTGACACTTCACAGATCTTCTTAATCGCGTTTTCAAATTTTACAAAGATTTTGGTAATTTTCCAATAAATTTTTTAGATAAAATGCAGGAAGTTTTGTTAATTTTGTGACAGTCACCGTTTGGAAGACTTTTTCCTCGTTTTTCTGTGTCTTTTGAGTCCTTTCCCAAAGAAAACTCTTTTTTGGGTAAGTTTTCTACGAAAATTTGAGAAAATTTTCATGAAATAATTTCTTTTTAACCCACCCTTGGTAAACTTCAAGCAATTATCGCACCATATTTCACAAGTTTTGCCTTTTTTCTATTGTTTCACGCCTCGTTTCGTCGTAAATTAACTACTTCTATGACATATATTTACAAATTCCTGTTGCAATTTCGAATTTTACAAATTTTTCATTAATTGCTCGGTAAATAACGGTGAAATCTTGATGATTTTAAATCAATTTCAAGCGACTTTTCACTTTTTGTCGTGCAAATTTTTGTATATTGCAAATTTTGGAAAATTACCAAAATCTTTGTAAAATTTGAAAACGCGATTAAGAAAATCTGTGAAGTGTCAAAAAAGGGCGAGGCTTGATGCTTATCAAAAATGACAAAATTTAAGACTTGTAAGCGTGATTGAGGGCGAGACGCAGAAATTCAGAAAATTTGAATGTTGTATCATTTCATTCAAATACAATTTCTTGTGGTCAGACACACACACACATGAAGCAGACAGAAATTAAAAAAGACAGATAAAACAAAAATATAATACTGAACCTGCGAATAAATACAGTTCACCCTACTGTAATGTACTTGCTTATCAACAAAGTCTTACTGTAATGTACTTGTTCATCAAAATAATTCTACTGTAATGTACCTGCACATCAACAAAGTATAGAGTACTTGCTCATTAACCAAAAAATTTATCCTACTGTAATGTACTACTCATCAACACAATAAATCCTGAAAAAGATCAAAATACATCCTACTGTAATGTACCTGCACATCAAAAACATATATCCTAGTGTAGTGAACCTACACATCAACAAAATATATTACTGTACTGTAATGTACTCCTCATCAAGAAACTATATCGTACTGTAATCTACCTGCACATCAAGAAGATAGATCCTACTGTAATGTACCTGTGCATCAACAAATAATATCCTAGTGTGATGCACCTGCACATCAACAGAGTGGCCATATACAATACTTATTTGTCACTTAGCTAGGCAGCAGCTCAGGGTAACTCACTCACAGTCTTTTCATCCATCCGCCTTACACTCACATTAACCATTGGTGCCCTAAGTGAATCATGAAGAGGGGTACGCTTATACTACTCCAGTCCCAAGCAGAAACAGGACAGGGAGCCCGCGCCGGAAAGGGAAAACGTTATCATTCGCCAGTAAATGGAGCCAGGAAATTTGAATTCAAGAGCCAGCAATCGATTGGCGTATTGGTCGATAGTGGCCCACAGTCTAACAAAAAATGCGAGAACCCAGGACAACCAGAGAGAAGTGGACAACAATCACAGTTAAGTGTATTGCCCAACCTACCGACGCCTTGTCGTCCGTTACAGGCAAACAAGCGGTGAAACAATAGTTATCCTTGGATGACGCGATTAAAGGGATGGAGGAGATACGGGAAGATAGGGCGCGAGCGCTTGAAGAGTTGAAGAGAAACATGTTGCGGCCATGGTTGAAGAGCTCTCTCTCAGCAGCTTTGGCCCCAACGGCCCAAGTACTTATTGGATGCGTATATAAGAGGGCTACGAAAGACAGACAATACACCTACCTGTTCCTGAGCTTGCATCCAAAGGCGGATGAAAAGTTGGCGGTGATGTCACATATATTCCCTACCAAGGACGATTATAACCGCACGTGTTCATTCGAGCAATGTAAGTGGCAATGTAACAGCGAGCTCTTTGAATTTTTAGTGTATAGAAGTGAAAGAAGAACAAAAATATAATGTGATGGATATAAAATTCTTAAGAAATAAACGAAAAAGGGCAAAAATCTACAAAAACTTCCTGAAAATGCGTAAAATTAGTGAAAATGCTCGAAAACATTCAACAAAAATGCGTAATAAACTTTAAAAACTATGAAAATACGCTTCGACATACGTAGAAAATTTCGAAAACAGATAAGAAAATTTGAAAAACACCCTGAAATTAGTACATAATAAACAAATATATACGACAAACAGTAAAAAGTGATCAAAAGTTGAGAAATATGTCTGAATATCTTCAAGAAAGTCAAACAAACACGCCTGAAAAACAATGAAAGTTTGAGAAATTTGATTAAAAATTACAGAACTAGCATTTATTAAAAAAAAATTTTGCAAAAAAAATTTCAATTTAAGAGCCAACAATCGATTGGCGTATTGGTCGATAGTGGCCCACAGTCTAACAAAAAATGCGAGAACCCAGGACAACCAGAGAGAAGTGGACAACAATCACAGTTGAGTGTATTGCCCAACCTACTGACGCCTTGTCGTCCGTTACAGGCAAACGAGCGGTGAAACAATAGTTATCCTTGGATGACGCGATTAAAGAGATGGAGGAGATACGGGAAGATGGGGCGCGAGCGCTTGAAGAGTTGAAGAGAAACATGTTGTATCGTGGCCTGACTTGTGCAACTAATGGAGTCTTTACTTTAAAGTTGAGCTAGCCAAAAAGAACCCAGACCATACAAGTGCAAGCCCTTATATCCAGGAGTTCTCGCAGTCCTGTAAAGGCGTGGCTAATCCACTTCCAGTATGAATTGCACAATGCACACGCGAAATAGACATGACATCATGGGCGTGGCTTAGTCATATGCTACAAGGAAACTATTATGTTACCATGAATAGGCTATGACTAATGAGCCCAGGATTTATGGCGCTGGCGATGTAGGCAGGAATGAAAGCATAAAAAAGCATGAACTAATTCTGACCAAAGGAAAAACAGGTGCACACACAGATTGCGTCTGGTGCGTCTGGACTAAACCAAAACAAGTGCAATTGACAGCCGACACTCGAAAATCGAGCACACAACAAAACATCGACGCGAAACTGGACAAGCTGGAGGGCGCATCCATGGAGATGAGAAAACAATATTTTAAAAAACAATCCGAGGAGATGAATCGTGAGTTTCATGAGAATTTGTGCTGGACTGGCTAGGAAGAAGCGGGGAGAAACCAGGGAGAACTGAAAAGGAGATCTGAGACGACCCAACGCATACTTCAATGACATCTCCATGTTTTAGGTTGGCTAACGAAAATAGTGCTGCAGTTGGAGTGTTCCTACTGCACGTCATTTGCTCGCAGCCCGCAAGTCTGCCGCCAATGCCCCAAGATAATTGGCTGCAAAAGATGCGCTTTGCGAAATTCCGCATCGACGTCGAGATACAAACTACGAGGCGAATTCAAATGCCTGATGTGCAATTCCACGTTTCCACTTGTCGATATATCGGTGGCTCACAATAGAATCGTCATTGCGGAAAACGACGTCGCTTCGTGTAATGCCTTCCGCTATGGAGCACGAAATGCTGGAAGAGTTAAATAACGAGTTCGGAATCATTTCAAAGAACTCAAGCCTATTAGAAGACCGAAACGATGACTGTTTCGAGGACTTCGTCGCGCCACCTGTAGCCAGCGAATCGGGCGCCGTAGCCGTACAAGAATAAACAAAGACGAGGTACAGTTGGGGGGGGGGGGGGGCGGTAGGCGTGCAAGATATGTGATCGGGACTGCGGTCGACGTGGTAGGAATGCACCGTTCACTATCGATTTAAAGACATACGCTAACTGGTAGATGCATGCCGTTTATTGCCCGCTGAACCAATTTTCCGTTACACCAGCCTGCTAATCTAAAAACGACCACAACCGCAGGTTGGCTCAGTGGCTGTTCCAGACGAACTTGGTCACGGCACAGTCTGGAATAACCCCCATTATGCATCACTTCGCATGTAGGTCATGCTGATTACGGAAAACTTGCTACACAAGAATTGTGCTCAAGCAAAAGTTTCCTCAAAAGTTTCGTACTCAATTTGTACAATTTCATTCTCGACCAGCTGTCTTTGACGATCCTCTGGCGGAGCAGATTGGGCAAAAGGTGGAGGCGGCTGCAGTCCGATAGGAATCAGACTATAGGTATGGTCGCGCGTAGGGGCCAGTCCACCTGCATCGCCTGTTGACCCATTGTTCGTTGGACCAGGCGACTTGCTCCTAACTCGCGGCGGCGGTGGTCGAGAAGGCGGTTGTGGACGAGCTATGGTGTTCAGCTCAACAGCTGGTGGCGGCTGACGGCGCTTCCAATAACACCAGACCATGAGGAATGTCAACCAACTCTCTCCACCGAATCCACCAGTTGCTGATAAACCAATTACCACATTTCTTTGCCATTGACCGCTGCAAAAATATGCGTGACCACTCGCAACGATTACTCGCAACGAAGGAAGGTCGAAATCGCGGCAAGTGTATCCACTAATCGTACCACGGGCGATAAAAAGCTCCTTCGCTGTAATCCGGCATACCACTTGGTCGATTGTGACCAATTCGTCGACGTCACCACAGTAAATTACGTCACTGTCGTCGCAGAAGCACCCACATGCGAAAAGGGAACAGCAATTAATAGTGCAAGCTCGTCGCACAGTTAAACTCTTATCAGAACATTGCGTTTGTGACTTACTGCGTTTGCAGGGCACGCCAGGAATAGCACAACTGCAGCGACAACGGCGGTGGTTGCGATTACACGATGACGACTAATAGTTTGTATTCTCCTTCGACGAACAACTTTCTTCGCTTGTCCTCGAGTGCCACAATACTTACAGCAGCAGCATAAAAATATACAAATTGAGCTTATGAAACAGATTAAAGTTCCAGATAGCCAAAAGCCTGGCGTTGAGACGTTGGTGAGAGCCATAACCGAACTTGACGCGTTGAGACTGTCAGAATTCATACTGGTGTTGGCCGAGTCGTTTATTTGTGCTGGTGTTGGTGCGCCAATAC
Organism: Mesodorylaimus sp. YZB2_4; assembly: GCA_030248295.1. NCBI lineage: Eukaryota > Metazoa > Nematoda > Enoplea > Dorylaimida > Dorylaimidae > Mesodorylaimus > Mesodorylaimus sp. YZB2_4. The sequence continues at coordinate 139,181 of JASANH010000666.1, forward strand.
CATGGTTGCTACTTAATTTATGCGAAATAGAGTGAAAAGAATCCATTTCTTTTGACATCTTGCAAATAGGCCAGCGTAGCTTGCAACAGGTGTGAAACAAGTTTTAGTCCTTGACTTGATACTAGTAATTTTTGTTTCGAACTGAGTGAAATCTTTTTACTCGACAATTTTTCCAAGACGGTTTTGAACTTTTTTAAATTTTTCTTTTGGAACTTCGACAACACCAACTCGTCATTGTACAGCACGTTCAATGCCAACTCGCTGATACCTTGCACGACGGCCAGTTCCGATTTGATCGCCTCTTTTAGAACGGATGGTTGGGATATGAGCAAAACTGTTAATTTAGCGAATACAGCATAAGCCATGTCAACCCACACCTACATAACTATTTACACCAGGATCTACTGTCGTACGATGCGCCTTTCGTCTCGCGGCAGTGACGCAGAATGAGACAGGACTTTGTTTTTCGTAGTTCATATGAACACGTGCGTGTATCCTTGGCTGGGGAGTATCTTGCTTTTTACGCGCAAGTTTTCAGGAGTGGACGGGAATAGGTCCAAAAACAGATATGTGAACGAGTCTTTGGTGGCTTTCGTGTAGGCGTCCAGAAGGAAACTGGTGCGATGTGGCCAAATGGATCGACTTAGTTGTTCTACCTTCGATGCCATGCGCGGCGATTTGGACAGAGCCACGTAGTGTGCGTTTCGGCTAACGCACCTCATCTGTTTTGAGTCCCAATGAAACTGTTGAGTGATTATGATCACAAAAATGGATCGATGATGCGATTTGACTGTGACCAGGTCCACGAAATCGTTTGAACTGCACACGTGGGTCATCATGTCGTCGAATATGGTCATGCTTCCGTTTTCGATCGAACTCAACGCCTCCATGGTCGGCGCACCTCGCTCGAATTGCACGCCATGATGCTCGAGTTCAGTGAACATCGGCTGCCATTTGGTGTAAAAGTAATAAATCTTAGTGAATGGTTTAGTGAATACGAGATCGCGTTTGAGTATGAGTTTTTTGATAAAAGTCGACTTGCCCGCTTGTGAACTACCGGCCACGATCATACACGCCGGCGTAATCAGCTTATCCGTGTTATCGCGCACTGTGGTTGACATTTTTGCGAATGGCGACTGATTGGTTCGCCAGGATTCACAATAGCCTTTACACCTCAGTAGGCCTCTCTGCTCTGACTCGTTTTTCATGTAGGTACACTTCTTTTATTGTGATCAGTTTGACAATAGTAAATACGCACAAAGGGCAGGCGCATACTGTACATACGGTAAGTCAGCAATAATCAAGTTCAGTTCTGTAATATGACTGACCCGTTTGGGCCAATCTGAAATTCTTTGTCATATTTCAAAAAGCACATGACAATAATCGAGTCGGTGATTATACGAGTTTTCGAAGTGTCGTACGTGAGTTTCACGACCCAAAGGCGGATTTCTGATTAACTTGGATAATGTCCACGCGCGAGGGGAGCGTGGTCGACTCGCAGATCAGAGTCGACAGAAAACACGTTCGACGGCACAATGATCGGTTTCATGACAACGTCGCAAAATTCATGGACGGCAGGCGTTTTCAGAAGCTGATTTTCCATTACCAGATGTATTTGTGGATACAATTTTTTCCTGTATACATGCATGTAAGCTTCATCCAACGTCAGTCTGAAGGTTTTGGGCGCTTTCAAGTCCTCGCCGTACAGCAGCATGAACTCTGGGCGATTGCGGGTCATCGTGACGCGCATCTTCACGCCCGGTACCATATATTTGGTCATGCGAAAGAATCCGTGCATAATCGGCCCCATGAAACGGCCTGTTCCATTATTGAAAAACGGTTTAAAGCGGGCCTTTGACGTTTCAGTGAGCCCGGTGCTCTCTCTCTCGTCACTGTACCCGCAAGCCGCCAGCCAACTCGTGCGAGCTTCGATCGAGTACCTGGTCACAACGTCCATGTAAGCCGTCCATGGCAGGGCGTAGTTGGCTGGCACTACGGTCGAGTTGCTCAATGTAATTTGTATGGAGCTGAATAAGCTCATCATACTGTTATTGATCAAGGCGATTCGTGTCGTGTCGGGGATCGACTTGTCCGTGTCGTTCTCTCCATTAATTTGTATGCGACATTCGATCTCCAACAGTGTACTCGATGAGTCCGTGTAACAGTCGGACGACAGTGGCACTCGCCATTCGCACGGAGTGCTCAAATCAAAATTGGGCAGTGGGATATTTGCTGGTATAATATCTAGCCTTGTCTCCGATTTGGCATTTTCGATTGGTGCTGGTGAAAAAATCTCCGAATCTGACGTGACCGCAACTGTACTAGATTTCATGTTTTGCTTTTAAAAATTGCTCTTCAGATGACGCCTGTTGGATTTGGATCCTTTTCGAATCGCTTTCTTTTTGCTCAAGCGCCTCTTTGGCTTGATGGGGGTGGCAAAAACCGTGGTCTTCTTCTTCTTGATCGCCCGTTTACGTTTACCAGAGACTGCGACTCGACGAGGCCCACGTTTCTTGGCGACCTTGCTGGTCTTTCTGGTCGCCTCTTTCACAGAGCCTCGGCGCTTTTTGCTTGTATGGGTTCGTTTGCTAGTCGATGTCAGGTGCAACAGGAACAGGGTGCGTGGACGTGACAGGGAGAAACCGGCGTATGGTCTTGGTTGTACAAACTCACTTTTACTTTCCATAAACACGTCGATGGATACACGGGTGATAAGAATAAAAGAGCCGTGGAGGGTACATTAGCTTTTTCCTTTTCTCGCATACGACGCCTAATGAGAGTGGGCGGTCATGGTTATTTGGGCCGAAAATGTAACACGATAGTAACATCAGTCGTCTCGGGCAGCGAAACATCATGCATGTCAATCACGCTGCAGCTAATAGACCACAATGTGTCCAATATAATGTTGGTGTAATCACTGATAACAGTATTAGTCGTTGGATAATACACCCCTACAATCGGCTGCTTGCCGTCGTTGACATAAGACGGTTTTACAATATTCGTCAGAACGAAAACGGTTTCAGTAGGCGCTGGGGATAGCACGCATGCATTCAAGCACACTTGGAACGCGGTCATATTATACATGGCAGGTACAGTCGCGTTGAAAAATGAACGCACCTGACTTGTGGCCACAAATTCACTTTTCCTACTCCTCAAATACACAGTGAACGCCATCCTACAGTAGAAACAAATTTTAGAGCGTCAAAATTCTACTTCCTCTTCTTCTTCTTCTTCTCGCTGTCGTGATGGCTGTGCACGTATCAGATCCTTCTCTGATATCCACGTGTTTTCTGAAGCTGGAAACCCTAGCCACTTGACCAAGTACTGACAGGTGCCGTCAGCCGACTTGCGTCTTTTCACCACTTCCTCGACGAGATAAATATTTTCTGGATTATGAACTTTGATTAATTCTTGCTCATAAAACGTGCCTGATACACACACACATTCGCCTACAAGATCAACGCAAAATCAACGATCACTTGCCTTTGACAGCATTCGATTTCGAGTCGACCACCGTGTAAAGGATTGGAGTACGGTTGC